>VXBP01001622.1:54795-82489 GCA_013400115.1 Rhinopomastus cyanomelas
CGAGTCCAAAGAAGGGCAACCAAGTTGGTGAAGGGGCTGGAGGGCATGCCCTATGAGGAGAGGCTGAGGGAGCTGGGGTTCTTTAGTCTGGAGAAGAGAAGACTCAGAGGGGACCTTATTGCCCTCTACAACTACCTTAAAGGAGGTTGTAGCAAGGCTGGTGTTGGGCTCTTCTCTCAAACTGGCGATGATAGGACGAGGAGAAATGGCCTCCAGTTGCATCAGGGAAGGTTTAGATTGGATGTTAGAAGGAAATTCTTTACTGAGAGGGTCGTTAGGTGCTGGAATGGATTGCCCAGGGAGGTGGTGATGTCACCAACCCTGGAGGTGTTTAAGGAACGAGTGGATGCAGCGCTTAGGGATATGGTCTAGTGGTTAGGCACTAGGAGAAAGGGCTGGACTTGATGACCCTGGAGGTCCTTTCCAGCCATGATGATTCAATGATTCTATGATTCAAAACAAACAGCACCAACCTTTATCTTTCAAATTTTATTCTCAGCATTTTACAGGAATTCAGATATTCTGGTGGCAAATATCCCACATAAGATTTTTGCCACCTGCCCCTTCTCTCTACCTGTTTACTTTCCTGTTCCAGTGGAGCTGAACCACAGCCAGAATCACATTCTTACTTCCTAACAAAGTCTAGTAACGAGAATTTCACATTCTACGAGCAAGCTGACAGGGATTAGCTTTAATGTAACATTTCCATTTGGTTCTTCAGAATTTGAATAAGGGCTTGTACAACACTTCATTGAAAGAACTGGCCTGCTACATCTTGGTTTGCATTTTCCATCTGGGCCAGGGGCTTGCAGAGGTTTTGTTCCCCTTGTGCAAAAGGGATACATCGCTCACAATTGCTAACCTCCCTTCAGGCACTGCAGCAGTCTTTGAAGAGAGTTGGTTTCCCAACTAACACTACACCTTTTCTGTGGGGATTTCAACCACCTCCTCAGCCTCCAATACTCTTTCTGCAGAAAGACAACTTAGGGAAGGCCAGTACAACACTTGTCTGGCTGGTATTCACTGACAGCTTAACGTGGCAGCCAAAGTACTGAGGACTAGGAAACACGTTTTTCTCTGAATAGAGCTTACAAGGGATCTCTACCTAGCACATCCTCTTCCCAAAACGTCAACCTTCTAGCACATTTATTTATATAGGAAAGAACTCCCTTCAACCTGTCATTCACCAGCAGTTGAACTTACCCTTGTGCTCACTTACTGGGCAAGAAGAGCCGTGTGGCACCCTGTCCTCATAAACTTAAGTTACCTGGAAAAAGGGCTGGAAGAGACCAGATTTACTGTGTTGGTCCACACTGTTGCCACATGCTTTTTTCCACCTTTCCTAATCCACTTAAAACTCAAGAACTCTAGAGCTTCATCCACACAATTCTGTTCTCTGTGCAAAATGCCACAGAAAACAAGGAAAGTGATTTAACTCTCTGGAAAGGATGAAGCAGAAGTAATTCTGATGCTGATTAAAAGAGGATTATGACAAGGATCCTTCCTTTCTTTCTTTCCCTTGTCAAACGCTGACTCCAAGTAGCAACCAATAACACAGGCAGCGTCACAGATGCTGGAACCCACCACGTGCCTGCAAAGCCTGGAGAGGAGACGCCTCTGCTGTCAGAGCAGCAACGGATAAATTACAGGATAACGTCTATGGCTCATACGTTAAAAACACCACAGCCCTAGGCAGGATCTTGCCAAAAATGCCACAGAGTTCAAGCTAATGGGAAGAAAGGTATAAAATGAGATTTTCTATGGCACCAAGGACTGTGAGAACTCGCTCCCTACAAGACCGACAGGGAGGAGTGCTCTGGGAAAACTTACACATCTCTATGTGACTGCTGTCCTAATGACCTTGCCACCACTCTGCAGAGTGTTGCTCTGCATTCCATAAGATGTCATTCTCATGAAATTAGCACTTTAATAACCCTGGCTGCAAGTACTCAGTGTGGCAAAGCATATCCACGTACTCACAACAAGCAACTGCCTTCCAGGAAGCTATCAACGTCCAGTCAGATCACAAAAACTCAAGGCACATCCTGTGAGGCAGAGAAGCGCACGTGCAGTCTGTTCAGGGGACAGCAGGAGCACAGAGATGTGACAAATGCGACAACCATCTCAACAAATAAATGTTTGTGGCCAATGGAGCATGGAGATATCCCACTTAACAAATTGCAGAATGGTTTGGGTTGGAGGGGACCTTTAAAGGTCACCTACTGATCCTTTCCACCAAGGCCTCAGTTAAGAAAATGAAGGACTTTTGCAAAGGTCAGAAGAGTAGCCCAGGAAAAACAACTGAACAGCCCCATTACACTGCAGAGTTATTGCACTCCCTAACACACTTCGGTTATGAGAGGGTGTTTTTAGAGTTTGGTTTGGGTTTTTGAGAATCTGTGAATTAAATGCAGTAGAGCTGCTCCAGTTTGTTACTGAAACACAAACTGTGCAATACTACACCGAGTACCAGTATAATACCCTGCTCCTTAGGGAACATAAACATGATAAAAAAGGTCAAGCATTTCCATAATGCTTTGCTAATGAGGGTCAGGCCCTGGTCAGACCTGTTCTGGCCTCCAGCTTAGCAACAGTTTCTGTATTGGCCAAATTCTGACAGGCATATTATTATTTTAAAATATTTTACATCTTTCCTGCCTTCCATAGAGAGTCATAGCAGAGAAACCACCAAACCACCAGTACATGGCTCAGGCAACTCTGAGCACACCAGCTCTTCTACTTCCAAAGAGAATAATGTGATGCTATGGAAAATCTGCAGTTAAGTGTAATAACAACTTCATGTAAAATTAGGCAGCTTGGCTTATGGTACTAGCTTTGAGAGAACCCAAAACCTTGGGTTAGACAGGTGTATTTAATTCATTGACTGGTCACAGCTTAGATCACCAAACTAAGCCAACTGAGCTGGTGAGATGCTCCAAACTTCTATTTCCTAGTTACCTCTTGGTTATCAACAATATTAACTATCTGGAGACAGGCACTTAAAGGGATGTTTGACACGCAGGGCTTATCCACACACATAGGCCACATCTACTTGTTTCTTAACAGATGAGACAAAGAAAATGCCATCACTACATTTTTCCTGGTTTATTATTCACTGTGACATAATATTACACTTATAAAGCTGTCGTAAGAAACAGTGGGTTTAACTCACAACTGAAGAAGATGCAGAGCTTTGCACTCTTTTAGTAACTCCAAATAAAATGTCTGCATTTTTAAATCATTAACTTCTCAACAATTTCTAGCAAAGAGCATTAGAGTAAGATGTACACACGAAGCAAGCAAAATCCAGACTCAAAACTTGTTTTTCTCAAAGGCAGGTGAGTTAAATATGAAGATATAAAGTAAAAAGCAATGGCAAAAAACTGAATTTGCAAATTCCACCAAAATCTTTATCAGGAAGTTATCTCCAATGCAAAACACAACAGTAGAGTGCAGTGAAGCAGAACATTTATCAGAACACTGTGGTGACTGCTTTTAGCTGAAGAAACAAAACCAGGGTCCATTGTTAAGACTATGATGTGGTGTCCTGTACTAGGAGACAGAAACTGTTTAAATTCAGACACACAACCAGCTCACCGAAACAAACTTATCAAGGAAAAACTCCTCAAATTACAGTGAATGTGCAGTTTATCATAGCAGTATTTTCTCTGTTCACTAGTGACACCAAAAGCAAAGGGAAGTTACTTCTGAAAGCCTGCAGCTTTGTGCCTTTTCCACCTCTGCTGCGCACCAAGATGCCTTCACCAGTCCTATATTCAAACAGGCTGGGAATCCCCTGCTGAGCACTGCCAGCTGCAGCCAATATACACATTTTCCAGTGCCCTGTGTTTTAAAAGCATCTACCTGAGAACACCCCTCTGAAAGAACCATCACTTCATAGTCGACATGTAACACTCAGCAGCAAAGACCATGTTAAGTCAAGAAAATACTTGAAGCTTTCACAGAACCGCATGACATACACAGGAAAACTAGAATTAAGTCAGAAGGACACACAGGCGAAAGCCAAGACTTCCCTGTCCGCATGTTTGGTTGCTGGGTTTTTTGTTCTGTGCCTGGTGTTGATCGTTAGCCATGATCAAGCAATCATTATAGCTGTTGTGTAATGTTACTGAGTTTGACAATAAATACAAATTAGCTGCCACACTAGCCAGTCTCCACTGTCAAGACAACTGAATCCTGCCGAGAAACAACACAGCTTCAGATTTCTGACATCAAGAACATCAACAGGTACAGCTGCACTCTGAGCAGCTACTATGGAAAAAGAATGTTGGGGGTTTTTTAAGACAAGAAGAAATTTGTTGTGAGCTTCCAGGCAAAGCATCACAAAGCTTGTAGGGAAGCGTACACCCAGGCAAGCAAACAGCCAAGGCACAAGGCTCCAGCTTTAAACAATACAATACATTTTAGAGACTGAAACAGGAAGTTTGGCTGCAGCCAAGAAGCACAAAACTGAGAGAAGCATGTAATCCTATGAGCTTGCAAGGCAGAATGGTTTTATTTATGTGTATATATAAGGATCTGCACACACCTTCAGACAAGCCAAATCTTTCTTCAATACCTTAAAAGAAATCAGGCAGCAATTTAACATTTTGTGGAAAAAACAGTATTTGGGACTGTACAGAAAGATTTTAAACTATTCCAATCTAAATTACTAGCAAATCATTACCACTAGTGCCAACAAAGCATTGAGACACAGTAACTAGGGAAAAGAATTGGATAGGTGGAAACAATCTCCAGAACTTTCTTCAAGTTACACTCTGAGCAGAATCAAAACTTCGAGTGTGAAAATTTACAGGTACGAGATCAGCTGGCTACACATTTTTAATCTGTATTGAATTTAAGTGTCTCCACCGTTGACTAATAAAGAAGAATTCAGGAAAAGTAGTACTGCTGCCCCATACCCTTGCACAACACATTAACTGACTGATTCTAGACGACAACCAAAATTTGACACATCAACACCACTACACAGATGTATCTTTGTCCTACAGCCAAATGGTACTGTTCCTGCAAAAAACAAGTCATCAACGAAGAAATTAATTGACGGATTTCCAAGCGAAGTCTTTAGGTCAAGACTGGCTATCTCCTTGAAAATATTTTTATCCAGAAGCCTTCAATCACAGAAAATGGTCAGGTTACACATATTATTCCTGTAGCAAAGAACGTGGTTGCCAGCAGCTCTTCAGTCTGACAGCTGGAGCACAGGGCTGGCAGCCTGCACAAGCATAGCAGCTCCAGTGCTTCCCTAAAGCACCAGATCTATCACAGGTATCCAGATCAGCTGTATACACCATTCAACACCTTTGGCACAGTCACTCCTTGACAAATGAGGAGGACATGAGCAATCACTATGTAGGCATTTGATGCAAGGCACTCATGGTAAACATTGGATTGGACTAGATGATCTTTGGAGGTCCCTTCCAATCCCTAATGATTCTATGATACTTCCTGAGAGCTCCTCAAACAGAAGGGAAGCTGAGCATGGGCTACAATAGCTGTTTGAGCTGCAAAATCTTATTCTTGGTCACTCTATACCAGGTGCCTCCCCTCACAAATTGTGTAAAGTATAGGTGTCTTCTACGATATAGAGTATCACAGAATCATTTTAGGTTGGAGAAGACCATTGAGATCATTGAGTCCAACCATTAACCCAACTGTCCCAAGGCCGCTGCTAAACTCTGTCACAGAGATCCAGATCACCATCACTCTGAAACACGTCCAGGAATGGCGATTCAACCCCCTCCCTGGACAGCCTGTTCCAAGACCTGATGACCCTTTCAGTAAGGAGGTTCTTCCTAACTAAAATAATCCTGTTTGCTAACAGGATCTCTTCAGAAAGGGACTACAAGAAGCAAACTACTGGCAAGTAAGTTAACCTGATGGATTGTCATACACCTTCCCTAGAAAGATGCAGACATGAAGACAGTAGGTAAGCAGAATAGCTTGAAGTGGACATCATGAATGATCAAGAACTTGGGTGATTTCTGTGTGCCAAGGGGAATCTGTAGAGTGAGCAGAGGTGTGAGAAAAATGTCATCCTCTTACCTCACAGCACAGCTTCAAATGAACTCCTCATCACACACGTGACTTTCCCATCCTGTCAGAACCTTCTTGCACAAACTTGTACTTTGACTCACTTTCCTACTAGAAGAAAAACAGCAGTGAGTAGTGTGAGTCCTTTCACACTGGTGGGTGACCCTCTTTCACCTCCTCAGCACAAAGCAGGACATGGTGTTGTTTCCACTGATCATCAAGCCACAAAGGCAATGAAGCAATGTGAGTTATTTGTAAGAAACAAAGGAGAAAAGTCTCCTGTTTTCCTGCTCCCTAAATAAGTGGGGTAAAATGTTTTTACAATTCCTCCCGCATCCCCTTACAATTTGTTTGACACTTGTAAAAAACTGCTTTTAACAAACGGCATAAATTCACTCATCAAACCAAGTGTCTGGATGACACTTGGTGTAAGTGGCAATTTCTGAGGCAACAATTTCTAAATTTTCTGTCAGTTTCCACATCTTCATATTAAGTTTTTACATTCTTTCTGCACCTACATTTTGAAAACCACACTGGTAGAGGCAAGGCAAAGCACATGCCCTGCAGACCCATGAAGAAGGGAAGGGACAGCTTAGAAAGCACCTCAAAATGAAGTGAAACTGCAGGTAGAAGAAAGGTCTTCAATTAAGACAGTAACAGAATAAAATGCTGCCAGATCAATAGAAGCCAACAAGAGAAGTTGTCTGTAACTGGAAGGATTTGCCAAGATTCTTTCACCATACACTGCTGGACAGACTCAGCGTTTTCCAGATACCTTCTTTTGACTCCACAAGTTACACCCTCCAACCCAACAGCTCCCTAGCAATACTCTTGACCAAGAGGCCGTACCTGTGCTTTAGGAACCACAGCCAGAGACAGGAAAATGCCAAACTATTTCATCCATGTACAGGCTAAGCCAAGTCCAAACCCCACACCCCTTCAAAACAAGCCTTTTGTCTTATTCCTACTAACTTCAAATTTCCTTCCCTTAGAGCCCTGCTGTGGTCCTCATCTTGGCATTGAAAAGTTGCAGAAACCCAGAGGTGTCACAAGCAGGTTTTGTTCAAAAAACAAGCACACCAGAACCCTTTGTCCAAGTGATTCAGTCACCTGCTTTTCTTTGATCGTCCCCAGTTTCATATTTCAAAGACCTGCAAGGAATGAGTCATAGTAGTCTGAGGATACCTGCTACAGGTCTTTCATCCTCCCTGTAATTAGTGTAATTTTTATTTCTATAATTCACATACAAATTCTTATTTTTTTTACTACTACTCATAGAGCAGGAATTCTGGTCAATAGACAAAAGCTCCCAGAAGGATTCCGGGAAGAACACTGCACCTCATGTTACTGTGGAAAGTCAATTCTCATACAGGTGTTTTTGCCCTACAAGATACAGCTCAGCTTCAGAGACAACCCTGTAGCTTTGTGAGCTACCCAGTTACCTATAAAACTGCTGCACATCTAAATGCTGCAAGTCCTGCTGCCTCTGAGCAGTCTGCAAGGGGAACATATTCATCAACCCAGAATTTTACATGTAATACCAAACAACTTTTCCAAAGTTGCTTCCCCAACTGCACAAACATAATTAGCTCACAAGGCTGCTGAAAGCAGCAGTTCTGCCATCTGTCTGCTTATTCCTACCTCACACTTGTGCGGGCACGACTGTTTGTGAAGCCACGCAACCATCTAGAGGGAATCGATCTCTTGGAAAACTAACCAGGGGAAAAAAATTTAAATGATACTCAGATCACTTCTCAAACTGTACGATTGTGCAAGCTGGCACAAGCGTGGGACTACACAGAAAGGACATCACCAATTTTAACAGCAGTGCTGTTTTCAGAAGCTCCACTGAAAGAGCAACTTCTCATCAGGTCAAGCAACTTCTCACCAGGCATAGCAACTAAATCTTAACCACGCATCTGAATTTTAGAAAAAGCACAAATCATTTTACTCCATTTGCTGCTTTGCTCTTGTTAAAATACGAAGTGGGGAAAAGAAGGATGAAGTGATCTGTGGGTTACTAAGAGGAATCGGAGTGCTTACTGGAAAACACTTCAGCATCGAGATCTTCACCCCTACCTCAGTTTCCTCCACTAATGGAACACAGACAGGAACACTAATGGAACAGTGTAGAACTGATCTGTTCAACAAACATTCTGCAATACAATTAAAAACACAACAAGGTACTGCTGTTATGGAGAGACACAGACAGGCCTGAACTTTCTTACAGCAATGAAAGAGTGAGATGACACAAAGCTGATGCTGTAACCTATAGCGGCCTGGGATGGAGAACAGATACATGACAACACAATGCAGAATGGCTACTCAGAATAGCAGTTCCTTAGCAGTTGGTATCTACAAAAGGACAGACACAGACTCACAAAAGACCTGGGTAAAGAAACTCACAGTGGAGTCTCTCTGCCCTCCTTTCATTATCGGTACTCTAATGGAACCACACAGGAGTTATTAGGAGCATATAGGGAAGACTTGCTGGGGTGGCAGGTTAAGTAGGAGTCCACAGAGCTGAGTTGTCATGACAGCAGCTGAAAGTATGCAAGAGATGTATAGATCCTGAATGTTAGAACAGCAAAGACTCCAAACGAAATCATTAGTACATTATATTGTTTTAAACACCGAGAAGCGCACACTAGATCTCATGAACGAAACACAGGCTGCACGATAACCATCTGTATTGGTGAGGGTGCACAAAGGTCTTGCATACACACCAAAAAAAATCATGTATTCACTATGTACCAGTAACGTATGGGTCCTCCCAGATGCAAGAGTCATGCTATACACAAGAGGAGACAAGCAACATGCACTCTGTTGGACCAACGCCCTCGAGTCCCAGCTGAAGCCTGGAAACTCACCACATGAGCTCCAGCCCATTTATAAGCAAAGTAAAACAGTGGAAACTTCATTCTAACAACTCCTTACGTTCACTTTGCATTCAAACAGGCATGGAGCATGCAGCAACTTGGTAAGACATCCCAGCTGAGATGAAGTAACTTCCTTTCAGAAAGAAGTTACACCCTGAAGTGTCTGAACTCCATGTGCAGCAGCACGACAGCCAGTTCCCCAGTGCTGGCAGGCTGTAGGTGCTGACACACCGGTCAACACCGTCCCAGTGGGTCATTTCCGACAACGGGAGGAGGCAGAGGGTTCAAGGCAAACACTAAGAGTGGCCAGAGACAGGAACTAAGCAGGCCCTTGGTGGACACTCCTGCAAGGAGGCTTGGGAGGTGGAGAAGGATGGGAGTTAACAGGTGTTTATGTGATCTGTTCAAAACTCTGGGAATTCCATGTGGTGGAGTACTCAGGGACTCAGGATGTCTAAGGTTGGGTGGGGTGATCTTCACGGGCTATCACATAGGAGGGCTCCGCAAGGTTTGAGTGCAAAGCAGCCCTGTGAGTGGCTGGGACGGGGAACACACCGGTACCCCAGTACTCACAGCTCCGAGACCCTCACAATTGGGCACTCATCGGCGAACAGAGGCCCCTGATCATGCAAAACACATAGACAGCGGGGAGGCTGCCTAGCGATGGGGTCGCAGAAAGGACCATTGGTGAAGCTAGCATGGACTGCTGTGCTCAGGGACTACTGAACCCAGAGTAGGAGCGGGCAGAGGGCACGGAGCGCAACGGGACATCGCCCACAGCCCAGACCCCGCCGAGCCTTGCCCGGCGCTCCAGCACAAAGGCAGCGGCTCGCTCGGGGCTGGGCGCCGCCGGGGCCGGTCCGGAGGTGCCGGGGACAGTAGGAAGATAACCTCGGCGAGTCCCGGGTTAACTGGGATCGCGCCGCGGGCAGCGGGGGAGGAGGGCGAGCGGGGCTTTCACCGAGGCGGCCCCCGGGACACGCCGTACTGGGGGGCGCCCACGGGCCAGGCCCGGGACCAGGCGGGCCGAGCGGGGCCAGGCGAGGACGGGAAAGGTACGGGGCTAGGAGGCGGGTGCGGGGGGCAAGGCAAGGGGGGGGGCCGGGCGAGCCGAGCGTGCACGGGGCGCNAGTGGGAGCCGCTGCCGCCGCCTCCCGGGCCTGCCGAGCCCGACGGAGGGGAACTGGAGAGTTTCTGCTTCTTCACCCCGCAGCAACCCGCCGCCATCTTGGAGCCGTCTCCCCCCACGCAGCGCTTCCGACCCATGGCGGGGGGGCCGTCCGACCGGCCGGGGGACGTGCGGCGGCCCGCTCCGCCTTCTGCCGGGCCCGCTCCGCCTCCTGCCGGGCCCGCTCCGCCTGCAACGGTGAGGGAGGGGAGGAATGAATGAGGAGCGGGAGGGCAGGAAGATGGATGGACGGAGGGAGGGATGGGGAGAGGAGAGAAGAGACACAGACAGGGAGAGGTGCGTTAGCGCGACCTGCTGAGTGGCCCCTGGAGAGGGACTCGGCGGCCTTTGCCCTTCTCAAGCCGCCCCTCCGGCCTTCACCCCCAACCCCGCGCCTCCCCTTCTGCCAGGGAAGTGGTGCGACTCCACCCCGCGTGCTACAACAAAATAAATAAATAAAAATAAGCCCACAAAAGCTTATTTTTTCGGCAAAAGCGAAACCTAGGAGATGGTTAAAAGAAACAGCCCGCTAAATAATTCAAGTGACCTGAGATGCCTTCCTCCTGGGAGGAGAAGGGAGGAGGGCGAGGGGGGTGTTGAAGCCTGTGTAGAGCGTTTGGTTGCACCTATTAAACATCCAGTGGTGGTGGCTAAAAGCCATGGACTTTATAACTTTAAAAAAATCAGTACTTTGGCAATTCATAAAATTAGTATCCAGTAAATAGTGGTTCAGTGTTGTAGCCCCTTAGCTACAGGGCAAAGCAGCCATGACCCTGTGAGACCACGGCCCTCATAGCTTCAGTCTAGGCTTCAGCACAAGGATGCCTCTAGGGAAGGAAAGGCCAGAGGAAGAAGGATGTGAGATCCTGCAGTGCTCCAGCCATCTAAGATTAAACTTGGTGAGCAACTGGGATGGCCATTATTGATGCTAAAATACAGTCTGCAGAAAGTTTTCATGGTCAATAACTGCTTAGAGCCTCTGTTTTACATCCCTTGACATGTTTTCTCCAGCAGTCTCATGATCTAAGTTTTGTCTGGATCTTGAATTACAATAGATTTGAAATGGAAACTCTTCAGTTACTATAGTTATAATACTAACGGGTTAAAAAGCCCTTTCAGAGTTCCTGTCCAAATGCTGGCCTAAACTTCTCTTGCTTTGATTGTGAGTCATCGCCTGAGGTGAAACAGCTGCAGGGAATAACAGCAAGCAGAAAGGAGAATTAGATGGTGTAAAGCAGCCTTTTCGATGTTTAAACATAGCTTTTAGGCTTGGAGCTGGAGGATACGCGAGAAAGGAACTGGGTTCCCTTCTTAAACAACTTGGAAGTTCTTTTGAAACAAAGGCACCGTCTTCCACTTACGAGAGCCATTTGTTTAAACTCAGTTAGCAGTGACACCTTCTGTTGCTTTTGGGAAAATAGTTGATTGAGGTATTGAATTCTGGCCTTTTCTGTTTTGGTTTTTTTTTTATCATCCTACATTATTTATCACCTACATTTATAAAATTACCAAGTAACTGCAAAAGTTTATGATACAGCCACAAGTCAAAATCGTTCACTCCACTGGGTCTGAGTATCTGTGAGGTTCAGAGTGAGTCTCAGTGATACCCTCGTGCCATTTCAAGGCCGCTTTTTGATAAAATATTGTATTGCAGTGGACCCTAAATGAAAGGGCAAATAAAATATATTACTTATTCATTAGAAACACCTTCCTTTTTCACCTCCTGTAGAAGTTCTTTGCTGTATTTGCCTACAGTTGGGCTCTCATTTTACCCCAGTGCAACGTAGTGTAAACCAGACCTCTCTGTTGTAGGGACAACAGCATATATACAAACACAACTGTGGAAATTATTGTTTAGTGGAATCAGGAAGGCACAACTGTATTATCCAATATTTTTGTTGCTATCTCAAAGTAGAGAGAGCTGTAGGCTCACTGAATGTTTTTATAGCTCAATGGAAAATTTCCATTTATATTTGCAGAAGAGTTTATTCCTTGGTGAAAATGGCTCCAGCTAATGGCAGCCTCTGTTTCATGAGCCCTTCATTTTGGTTAAGGCTCAAGGACCTTTAAATTTCTTACTCCAAGGATCCCTGAATGCATTCCATTCCTTCATGTATATGCTACTTGCATATTTTTGTAACTTCAGCGGGTTTTCTCCTGTTGGCTGATGATTGTGTTGCACCTCGTGCAGTCAAATGTACTGAGTGAACTTGGTGTAAACCCCACACTCTTCCAGCAGTCCTAACGGGTCAGAACAGTAGTGCAATTAGAGGAGTTTCATTGTGGTGTGATGTAGCTCCAGCAGTTTAGCACAAATCACTCACCTCGTGTTCTAAAGCCCCAGTGATTTTAGAATTGTTTACTTGTTACAAGGGAGAGACTGAAATTGGTTTTTATAAATTAAAAATCACAACCCATGATTCTTGACAAGAGCTGCTAGAGAAATTAGGATAAGAAAACCAGAATTATTTGCAGAAAGATATTTCTCAATGATCCAAAGCCACTCTGAAGGTTTGCCCTTCTTGAACAAAAAACCCAGAATGGCTGGAATCTGGGGGAAATGGTATCCTAACAGATATGATGCAATTCCTTTTTAATCCAAGGTAAAATTTGCACTGTCTATTGGAGAAGTGCAGTTGTTCTCAAGCGGGCCAAAGGATTATTTATGTTCTCAGTATCTTACAATCTAGTACAAGCAGAAGGAGGAAACAATGAGCCAAAATGGGGCTGCCTCGGTAATCAGGAGCAATATAATCCTTGCCTTACTAGTACCAATTCTTTTAATAGGCACTGCGACAGGTGAGGGATTTAGAAGGATCCTTAAAATAGCACGTTTAGGCTGTGGTTCCACGGGTGTCTCTGCAGCAGTGGCAATGTTGGTTGAAGCAGCCCTACCTCAGCTAATTGTTCTCTTTCCTGTCCTCCCCATTCTGTTGTGTTCATGCAGCTGTTTGTGCAGACGTGAGGCAGAAGATCAAGATGAAAAGGAATTATTCTTTTCCCTCAATTCTTGTTTCAGCCAACTCAGTTCTCCAGCCTGGTTTAGCAGAGGGCTGCGCAAAACTCTGTGCTGGCCTATCGGAGTAGCTGCACAAAATTGAAAATTACTAGCCTTGGGCAGGTATAAGAGTACTGGTGGAAAATGAAAAGATGCAGCCTGAAGTGGCATTGCAGGTAGTTGTGGGGTAGCTGTCAGAAGTCACAGAAGTGTTTAAAATTTAAAGAATAAGCTGAGAAAGCCGGTTCAGTAAAGATAAGTTGTGGATCAAGGGCCTTGAAAGTGAAGTCATTTATGCTTGAGACTGTACAGGAGTCAGAGCTAGGGAATGAAAGAAAAGGAAACAAAAAGACTTCTTTTCAAAATACGGCATTTTCTACTTTCTTAAAACTTAAGGAAACGTGATATCACAGTTAATTCTGTAAAAACCAGGCTCTAAAAACGGAATGGTCTGAACAGCATCTTTATGAAGTTGTCAGTTACTATTTTAGTTACTTATTATTCTAGAGAAGAGTCTTTACTTAAATCTCCCCAAATCCAAAGGTTCAGTTATAGCTTTATATCTTCCCATATAATGATCCTTTTTTGGATGGGCCTGCCATAAAACTGGAAGACTCACATGCTGTGAATTACTTTGGTCTGAAGAGTTTCCACCCATTGTGGAGACAGTCTAGACAACCCTTCCCTCACCCTGCAGCCTAGAAGGCATTATGAGGGTAGCTGGGAAGAAAGTGGGTCTGCCTGTATTGCCTTCTCACTTTATTGCCAAACTGGCCTGTCACACTCCTGAGGCTCATGTGAGTTTTCTTCAGTATTTTCTGCTTCAACAGAATAGTTACTGCTCCCTGTCTCTGCTGTCCCCAGGAGAAATTAGATGCAGCTCTGAATCTAGGCCAGAAAGTGTGCACAGAATCCAATAAAGTTAATGAAATTTAACTTGCACATGTCTGATAACAGTAATTGTTCCTACCCGTTACAGGCCACATCCTGCTATTGTTCCCTATATCAAGCCTCTATTGAAGTCCCTTTTAAAAACTGTTGTACAAAAAAAGTCATCTCAGGATGTGATACCAGGCAGCAGACAAAAGGTCCTCACATGTTGTGTTACTGGAATCCTGGCCCTGTTTGACATTTTGGGCTATAATTTCACTGTACTGTGAATCCAGTGTGTGTTATTTTAAAGTTAACATTGTTGTACAGACATTCTTCACTCTTAGGCAAATTTAGGGTTTGGTCCTGTTAAACCATCTGTGCATGGAACTTGCACAACATTGCAAAACTGGCCATTGGTTTGTTAAAAAAGCTGTTCACAACTGAACGTCCAAACCAAATGAAAAAAGTCCCCACCAGACAATCCCCCCACCCCAAACCAACCAAACCAGAAAACACACTATGTGTTCTCAAACGTTGTTCTTCAAACTAAATATCTGGGACTGACAGTTTTCTAACTGGAGATAATAACATTAAATGTGTCAGCGGAGTCAGAAAAGTTATTTAATTAAAAACCTGAGGATCAAAGCACTTGCAATAAATGAAAGGTGAGACCAGTAGTAGCTTTTAATGGAATTCTTCTCACTTAATTCCCTGAGCTGGAATATTCCTCAAATATTTATGTTAATGCTGTGTCCTAGCCTTGCTGAATGTATTTTTCCATTGTAGAGTGATGAAAGAAGATGTAGCTGTATTCTCAGTATAAATTCACCATGGTTTCATTGAGGTCAGGGGAGCTGCAGTGGCTTATGCCGATACATTAATAATAAGCCCTAGGACATATTTTTTGACATGGCTTTTTGTAGCTGGTCTCCTTGACAAAATGTTTTCCACTACTGTACAGCTACCACATGTATTAATAGCATCTCTAATTTCTGAGCTGTCTGAAGTGTTAGCTTTAAGAGTTTTAGGTTCGTATTTAGAACAAGATCTAGGTGTCTGTTTATCTGAGACAGTCATCCAGACACCTCTAATGAAACCTAGCAACAATCGCACAGGACACAACAACTAGGAAAAACCATAACCATTAATTTTCAAAGGAATCTGTAAACTAGGAGGATGGCATGCAACTGCTGAGAATGAAAATGTGATTAGGGCCCCGTCAGTGTTTGTTGCGTGAGAGCCATCCCAAAGTGGTCAGCACTTGATTTTGTATCTCATCCAGAAGCACCAAAATTAATCTTTCGTGTAAATTTAGTTAAGGCAAGGAGAAGAAACTTCAGAGGAGAGGGTGATATTAGCCACGTTAATTGGTTGTTAACGATACAATTGATTAGGATGACAGAAACACTCCCACGTAAGGAAGCTAACAGGCATAAATTCTGATCTTAGTAAAACTGTGTAGGCCTTCCTTTCCCAGATGTTCTTTAATTATTTTTTGTGAAATAATTTAATTTCTTCTGGCTGCTGCTTCTTCTCTCTTTTTGCATGCTTTGGGTGAGGAGGAATTCCACCTTTGTTCCTCCTGTGGCGAATTCCTAGCTTAGGTTCACGCTCCCTTGCTCTGCTATTTTACACTGCTCAGCTAGCATTGAAGCTGTCATCTCTCTACTCTTCAGAGAAATTAGATAGATACTTTTTTCCTCCAAAGGCTGAAGAACATTCTTCCTCAATGTTTGTGAGCAGCAAAAAACACAATGAATCCTTCTCCTTGCCCTTTACCATTCTCAGTTCTATAAAATATCCTGTTAAGATGGCCAGGAACCACTTGCACCATTCCAGGTGGGAACATCTATTCTCTTCACACTGGATGTTTTCAGTAACATCCGCTGAAATGTTTTAAAAGAAACTGCAGCTTAGAAAAATATCCAAAGCGGGCTCAGTAGAGTTAGATGAATGGTTGGACTCAATGATCTGGAAGGTCTTCTCCAACCTGAATGATTCTCTGATATCAGTCATCAGTATGTATCTTTGTTCAGTATTTTAATATATTATTTATTGAATGTTTTTCTTACCTCTTTCCCTAGAAGTGTTAGGATTCTTAATATTCAGTGCCTAAATTACTTAACCTACCTTCCAGTACTTCTGATCTCTATATGTCACCCTGAATGTCACATCAATCATCTTTTCTGTGACTGGCTAGCAAATCGCTATTCATGTCAGTTTGGAGCACTTCTCTTCTCTGTCACTGACAAATGCCAGTGTTTTGCCATAAAGGTGCTGGTGCTTCAGTGCTATCAACCTATAACTCATAAAAGCACTAAATATGTTGACTTCAAAGATCCTGGAGATCTAAACAGAACATTCATTCACAGCAGATGCTACCGTTTGTGGCAAAAAAGCTATCAGAGCTCCAGCAAAACCTTTCTCATTGCAGTTTTTACTTTGACCACTGTCAATGTGTGAATGCAGCCCCAGTTTGGCTGATCCTCACCACACTTGAATCACGCTTCACCCTCATCCCTATCTGCTTTCACTTATCAGTCCTGCAGTTGCTGCTTTTTTTTTAAAACTTCTGGGTGTGGTAGCAGGAGGCAAACAGCCCATGCACTGCATCCAGAACTCCTCCTTGTATCCTTGAGGCTGCAGGATTCTGAGTAAAATGGAAGCCCTGTGAGTTGGTGTCATTTGGTGCCTCACCTATTCACAGTGACTTATTTGTTAGTTTTATTGCTTCCTTTCTGTAGGCTTCATGCTCTCCAGCATAATATTTTCTAATGTACTACCTATTGCAAAAGTCGATTCTCCTTGCAGACACGAGTAAATCAAATTACTCCAAGGGAATCAATAGAATTTCACCAGTAAGAGAATGATGAGCTGAAAAACAGGCTGTTTAAACCTGTAGGTTCCTTTGTAAATTGACGAATGATTTGTCTGTTCCTAGGTCTCCTGAGCTGTCATCTGCTTTCAAGGAAAGTGCTGTTCATATAGATACATGTTCTTCCACACACAACTGCTATCAAGCACTATGTCTTCTCACTCTTATGTCCCACCCTAGGGAGGGGCCTTCAGGCTGCCTGCTGGTGGTGATAATTTTTTAACAGTTACTTAATGTAAAAAATACATATGTTACATTCCTTTTGAATAAAAAGCAGCTGATAAACTTAGAAGCTTCAACCAAGTTTCATCTCGTTCTTGGAATGCTGGTATAAGCCCTCTTGTGCTCTCTTCATTATTTTTGACATTCCTAACTGTAAAACTCAGTTCCTCAATAGTTTCTTCATGGTTAATATTCTAATGTCAACTACAGCCCCAGAGAGCGTATAGGGTAACATACTTTGGTTTGAATACAGTACATTTGATTTGAAGAAGTAATCAAGATAATCCCTAATGCTAACCACGTATCCTTCTGCTTCTTCGGCTGAAAAAAAAAAGATCTCCTTTGCTTGAGTACTCTAAAGAAAATCTATAAATATATTAACGTAGTGGTTCCAGTTACAACTGGGATTTGTTACCATGTCCCTTGAAAATGCGTCTTTATAATCATTCATTCATTTTGGTTCGTGCTTCTAAAGATCATTTCAAGACTGGAAGAGCCGCTGTGACACACTTGAGGAGAAGCCTAGTACCGTATGTCAGTTCTAAGAAACTGTTGTAGAAATATTTCAGGGCTGCCATTTGATGGGCTAAATTCTTACAGCTAAGATTAGGGATTTGGATAGAAAATAATTTCATAGACAGCCCATCCCCTGTGCCCCCCCCCCCCCCCCCANATTCTCTGTTTTTCTTTTGCTTAGTTTCTGTTTGTTTTCACAGGTCAAAGTCTTGCTGTCCAGTGTCATTACATTCAAGTCCTGCCCTGACCTGTGAGTATCTCACCTCTGAATTTGCTTTTTCAGTAAAAATGCTGCATGGGAACTCTTGTGATCACCTCCTAAATAGCAAAGATGTGCCTTTCACTGAACTGTCATTAGGCATTATCTACTGGGGTATTGTTTGTCTTATTATGTTACATACTTCTTGATTCAAGCATGTTTCTTTACGGTATAATGAGTCAATATTTAGTTTTCATTACTACCTCATGTTAATCCTATTCACTGCACTTGAAATAGAAGATGGACAGATGATCGAATCTACTTCTAATTGTTTCTAGAGGTACCCTTACTTTTAGCCTAGTTCTCTACCTGGTTAAATCAGGACTGAAAGTTACCAAAGAAAAATGTTACATCCGCCCTTTGATGAACAATTACCAAGCGTTACATCCTCGGAGTAAAAAATGAGTAGCATTTTATTTTATGAGTCCACTAACTAATAGTGAATTAGAATAAAACTCCTGTGGGAACACATTTGACATTCCCATGAATAACAGATGAGTTCATTATGATCCCCTGCTTATAAAAAGAATGGCAAATGAATTCATAATTATTAAGCATTTAAAAATAACACATTCCCCCAAAAGATACAATTCTGCATTAAATACTCAGCTGTAGTTCAGCTGCAGGGCTTTGAAGAACCCAAAATGAAATAGCAGTGTAGTATGTAGCTGAGACTGAATGGCAGACTGACGATTTGGTCATTTGCCACATCCTTTAACAGCTGGGTAGCCAAAGTAATGAAGATTCATATTCTATTTAATTCATTTGAATGAATTCTGAAATGCTCAGATTAATCTTGCTTTCAAAGCACAGAATACTGATTACATATATGGTGCATGAAAGGATTACACTGAGTGTGTGTACGAAGAGGAGGATTACAGCACATATGGCTACTGATATGTTCTCATGTTCTAAGTGCCTCTGGGAATCTCATTTGAAATATATATTAGAGTTGGATTTTGTAGGGGTTTTTTGTTGATGGATACGTAGTTGTATATATGACACTCAGGACGGTTATTTTGCCAGAAGTTACATTATCAAACCCTTGCCAAGCTGTCACATTAGCATACTGCTCACAGCCTGGCAGAAGACAGCTCCTCTGTGAATTGTAACCTCTGTCCTGAGGTGACACTAAGAGCAGAAGGGTCCCAAAGGTTGCCTTGTCTGCCAGACAGAGAAGGAAGTAAGAGATGCCGAGAACAAAGTTCAGTGAACAACACAGAGAGGACTTGCAGAGCTAAGGAAAGCGGATAAGAAAGCTCCTGTTCTTTGAACTACTGGCACTGAGGACCTAAACAGAAAAGGGATTGGAAGTAGATCAAATTAAGGTTGATCTAAGTGCTGTCACCACCTGAAGAGATGCAGAATTCTTGTCTCCTCCAATCTTCCACTTCCTCCTGACAGACTTTATGGAGGTGAAGAAGATTGGGATTTTCTGTATGAGTTCTGACTCCATGGGTAGCCCTCCTTAGTTACTTAGTTATCCAAAGAATAGAGAAATCATTAAATTTGTGACTTTTGTATTCCTCTTCACAGTGGACAGTTAAGGAAAAGCCTTTGTGAAAGTATTTGTGTTCACACAAGATTTTAAAGTCTCACTGCTACTGTTTTCCCAAGTTACCTTCTTAGCAGCAGCCCAGGCTCTAACACAGCCAGGCTGCCATGAAAATGATCATGAAGACTAGACATATATTAATCAAACCAGACTTTTCTAGTCCAACTTAGATAGTTGTCACTACCAGGGAAAAAGAAATGCAAATATCAGAAAAACCATTTCCACTTTACATCAAGTTTGTGGAATTATTTGAAAAACTGTGAAATGAAGATAAAATTACTTCTTTCTGCTTTCGAACAAGAATCACCCGATGAACTTTAGAAGTGGCATAGCTGCCAGTGGAAGAATATGAATTATACCCTGCTGAATTACATTACTTCTCGTATTAAAAGCCTTTTGGCACAATCTGTTTTAACTTCTGAACTGATCTGGGCCATAGTGTTTGAATGGATGTCTGTTGAGCTGATGCTTCAGGGGGGAGGTGAAAAATACCCAAACCTAGATCCAATAGATAATAACTATCAGAGAATCTAACTCTGTCCTGACTGCTGTGGGTTGCTAGCTGAAGTATGTGGTTTGGTTACAACTGTTGCTTTAATATAGAGTTTCCTTTCCTATAGGCCCCATGAGGACAATGCAGGAAACCTGTTCTGTCTGTAGATGTAAGAAGCGAGTGGTACAAACCATTGTATTTGTACATCCACAGATTCCAAGGCAAAGGAGCTAATAATAGCCATTTGTGCTAACTAACCTTTGTATCCCCTGAAAGATAAATTACAAGTTTGGATGTCTGTTTGGCTTGGGTTGGTTTTGTTTGCAGAGCTGGTATGTTACGAAAGCATTTCTCATTAAACTTTTAAAGTCTCTATTTTAAAATGTTTAACATCTGCTGTAAAGACAGTTACTTGTTTATACAGCATTTTATATTGCAATGTATTTATGATTGCTAATATTTGAGGTAATCATCATTATAAACAAGTGCATGAGAAGAGAACTAAGGACAAGGTTTAGTGGTGGTCTTGGGACAGTTGGTTTCATGGTTGGACTTGATGATCATAAAGGTCTTTTCCAAACTAAACAATTCTATTAAATGCTGTCACAGCTTTGCAGCTGATGACAATGGAAAATGCAGGTACTTTTTACTTAGGAAAATATGATGGCATTACCTTATTATAATCACTTAGAAGTTAGGACATCGAAAGACAGGCTGTGGATAAGTCACTAAGGTCAATGCTACAGCATCTCTAGTCATCAGTGTCCTGACCATATGCTCCCTCAGCAAAGGCATTGTTGGTCGTCATCCAACATCACTGTGCAAAAAATTATAATGAAAAAGATTCTCAGGTAGTTTTCTGTTCATTACCAATCTTTCATGATTCCAATGACAGCTCTTAATTCACGAGGTAAAGCAGGGTGGCCTGTTGTGTCATCCTTCTGTGGGATAAGGGGGACACACTCCACAAGGTTGTAGAAAGCTGTAAATGAGTTACTTTTGACAAAATCAGGCAACTGGGATCACTAAGATTCCCTTTGGACAATTAAGAAAGGGTAAGTGGTAGAAAGGAACTAATACCTGGAATGGGCGAGTCTTGATTTAAGAGGATCAGAAGAGCAGCCATCCTGAGAAGGAAGGGCAAAATTCATACAAGATCTACTTTATTTTTTTAAAGGGAACAGGTACAGCAGGGAGAATATTTGAATCATTTATATGATGATTAAAGTCTTGGCTTCTGAATGTGTTTGCAGTAAGACGAACTTCAATCTGAACCACCTCAGTTTGCAATAGGTTTTCTTGCAGCAGACAGCAAAACATGTTTGTTCTAAACCTTGCGAAACAATAATTATAGTAAGTAAGGGTAATTGGCAGTGATTGAAATGCTAATAATATGCTGCGCTTCAAACGTTTGTTTAAAGTGACCTCAGCTTGTTATTTTACTGCTAGAGAACAAATCTCTCTCAAATTGCATTTGTCTACCACTGATAGTCTCCAACAGTATATGCACTACCCAAATTAAGGCTAATTGCTAATAATTTATTCACCAGAAGGTCTGCCATTATCAGTTTTGTTTATGTAAAATGGAGACTAAGAAATAGCTCTCTTTCTTGCGAGCTGCTCTGCAAATTTTGCCTGCTCTTATCAGCTGCCAGAGGAATGAGATTCCTCCCATAACAAGGAAAAAACCCAAATATAATATAGGACTAAAACCCATTTATTTTCATTTGCAGAGCACTATTTATAAGTGTTAAATCTGCCAATATATCTGATAATGTTTCTGTTCTACTTCCAAGTAATGTTGCCATAAAAATTCCTGCCAAGACAGGAATAAAGCTTGTGAGCGTAGTATGTAAATACCACGGATGTAGGAGAGAACATGGGCAGACTTTTTTCAAGTTTTTTAGTTTTGCATCTTGTGCTCCGGTGCTTTTTCGCTGCTCTGATTCAGAATCATAGAATCATGGAATCATAGAATCATCAGGGATTGAAAGGGACCTCGAAACATCATCCAGTCCTGCCACAGCAGGATCCCCTAGACCAAGTCACACAGGAACACATCCAGGTGGGTCTTAAACATCTCCAGTGAAGGAGACTCCACAACCCCCTGGGGCAGCCTGTTTCAGTGCTCTGTCACCTTCACTGTGAAGAAGTTACTTCTCAGATTGATGTGGAACCTTCTATGTTCCAGCTCACACACATTGCCCCTCGTCCTATCACTAGATGACACTGAGAAGAGTCTGGCTCCATCCTCCTGACACCCACCCCTCAAATATTTATAGACATTAATGAGGTTACCCCTCAGTCTCCTCTTCTCAATTGTATTTGTTTCATTTCAAAGGACAGGGGAGGCCTCTTAAAAGGAGTGGTATGTTTAGTTATAAATGTTAAGAGAAAATAAAAAGCTGCTGATCAGGAAGTCTGAGATACCTAATGGCCTCTGGATGCAACTCCTTCCTTTTCTACAGTGTTGACCTTTCTCAGTTCTGGAGAACATACAATATACTGCTCACAGCAAACAGAGATGATGAGGAGAATCTAATTAGTTCCTTACCTTCTGTAATTCAGGAGCTTTACTCACTAGATGATTAAAAATCAGCTATATACATCATTACATGTATTAACATACAAATGCATTTAAATTTCTTATTTACGAGCTTGCACATCGCTGCTAGTTCGCCAGTTGTACAGGGCAATGCAGTTTTATGTCAGTTGATAATGAGTTTGGTATTGCTTGCAAGCGCTGGAATTGTGGTGCAATGTTTGCATTTTGAACACTCCAAGATAATTTTGAAATCCAAGTCATTTATCTATTTTATTAGGCTGATTGGAAACATTTGCTCTATTTTTTTAAAAAAATTCTAGCGGCTTGTTGCTGATTTTCCTGTTACATCATGAAAAATTAAGTGCAGAGGTTTAATGTTTCAGATCCTGTTCTTTCAGGCAATGGAATATATCCCCCTGGGTGTTCCAAATACTCTAAATACACCGCCTGTTCTCGAGTAAATAAATCTTGAGGACATGGCCATTCCTCTTACAGAGGTAACCTCATGGTTGTGGGGGATTGGTTTTGTTTTCCTGTCAATATGCTACAGATATAGTTATTTAGGAGCTTACCCAATGATGTTTGAAATGAATGGAAAGGTTGTGGGCTTCAGATTGAGGTCTCAGGGATGGAAGAATCTATTTTAACTGTGTCAGAGCCAGCCCAAAAAGGAGGGAGAGAGATCCCGGGTGTTCATAGTTCAACTGATTTCATCTCAGCATGGATTAGAGATGTTTATTGGCATATGTGAGTGAAGAATGGGGCATGGAATTCTGCCATAACCATCCCATTTTCCCATCATCATAATGCCAGAATACGTGTGGAGTGGTGGATGCAGGAGCCAAACCCTTCCTTTGGCAATCTGCAAGCAGAGTGTGGCTTGTACTGCCTGAGCCACGCAAACTGGGTAGATGTGCTACCCGAGCAGAGCCAGCTCCTGGGGGGTTGGACTTGGTGGTGCAAAGGAGAACTGTGTGAAGGACAGAGCTCCCTCCACCTGCTGTGAAGTTTCCTTTATTTCCAAACAGTGTCAGAGCCTGGTACAGACCAGCGCTGTGTGTCTGTGCCTACGCAGACACCTTGCTGCATAACTTCTAGTTGACTGGAGAGATAAAAATAATCCCTGACATCCATCAACTTCATTCTGCCTCAGGACATAATTTAAATACCTTCTTCTGGGTGTTCTTCCCTCTTGATAAAAGCATCCAGTTCACTTTCTAGCCTTCACACTCTTTAATTGTAGAAAATATTTAATGAGAGACTTTGCCCCGGTGAGAGTAGAGCTACCACTGCATGAGAATACTAAGTAGTATCAGCTAGGGATGTGGTGTCAGGCAATGGAAAGGTATTTTAGAAAGGCTCTTGAATACTTCCTTTCCCCACAACCGTAGAGCTAAAATGTTGCTTGAATGAACAGAGCTGGACAAAAAGTTTTGAATGATTCATAAATTCCTACAGTACCAGCTTTGAAAAAAAATCTGTATTTTAAAAAAGGGATGTTTTAAATGGCACGAAACATTATATTTTTAAATAAATGTAATATTTCAGATTTACCTCAAATTAAAAGGACTTAGGGAAGTTCTCCTTCCCCTGTATTCGGCACTGGTCAGACCACACCTGGAGTATTGTGTTCAGTTCTGGGCCCCTCAGTTTAAGAGGGATGTCGAGGTGCTGGAACGAGTCCAGAGAAGGGCAACTCGAATGGTAAAGGGGCTGGAAGATCAGCCCTGTGAGGAGAGGCTGAGGGAGCTGGGTTTGTTTAGCCTGGAAAAGAGGAGGCTCGGGGGTGACCTTATCCCTGTCTATAACTATCTGAGAGGTGGTTGTAGTCAGGCAGGGGTTGGTCTTTTCTCCCTGGCCACTGGAAACAAGACAAGGGGTCATAGTCTTAAACTCCATCAGGGGAGGTTTAGACTTGACATTAGGAAAAGATTTTTCACTGAAAGAGTGATCTGGTTTTGGAATGGGCTGCCCACAGAGGTGGTTGAGTCACCGTCCCCGGAGGTGTTCAAGGTTAGGCTGGATGAGGTGCTGAGTGGCCTGATCTAGATGTTAGATGTTAGGATTACTGGGTTTATTTGGATTTAGGTTGGACTGGATGATCTTTAAGGTCTTTTCCAACCTTATCATTACTGTGATACTGTGACAAGTTGTTTTCTAAGGAAACAACTATTCTGGGTCAGCTCTGAGTGAAATGAGGTTGCTGCTTGCTTCTTTCTGACTTCTTGGCTTGGCTGTTGAACTGGACAAAACACCACTTGCTCAGCTCTATTTTTGAAACCTTTGTGAGACACCAGCCTAATGGTTTTCAGGTGACTTGTGAAAATTTGCTTCCAGCCATGTTAGTGCCTGAGGATAACAATTTCCTCCCTGTGCTATACCAGTGTGGGGCCCTGAACCTTGCTGCACACACCGCCTGTTTGGGACACACATGTAATGTTTAAGGACTGACTTCAGCAGGCTATACAGGAAGGATCTCTTACTTCTGGTGGAACTGTAGGATACCTATCTGACATATCAGTAGCTCAGTACACACTGAGCTAGAGAGACCTTACCAGTCACAGATCTCACCCTTCGTGCTCCTGTTCTTCTCTTTCATGTTCCTCGTTCTCTCGTAAGCAACAATTCCCCTTTAGGTAGATAGGGCTCTTACATTTTCCATGGGATGTTGCAGAGCAGGAGGTGAGAAGTCCTGGTACCCAGTCAGACTCATTTTCTCAAGCTTATCTGAGCACCTCAAAGGCTGAATTTGCAGATCTGAGGTTCTCCTGTTATTTGAATTGTCCCTGTTTGGCTGACTTGGATTTCAGAAGCACTTTTGCTCAGTCATCACTGTCACTACAACACTGTGGACCTTTGGAAGATCAGCAAGCTGATATAATTTCCAAGAAAGGTTTATCAGACCTTTCGTCAGGGAAGTGAAGTAGATAATGAAATCAAATGCTGCATGTCTCCATTCAGAGCACCACAGCAGCATGTGTGTAGGATTCCTATCTCACCAATTTGTGTGTAGGATTCCTATCTCTTACATGGTAGCTGTTTGGGTGGATTTTTATTTTCGTTTTGCTAATGTATTTTAACAAAAAGTTAATAGGGTCATTGTAGCAGCTAAAATCTTCAGTAAGAGGGTGACATTACGGGCAGTGAAAAACTAAGAGCTAGTCTGTGTGATCAAAACAGCTAATAGAGTTTGCAGTCTGAAGAGACAAAAATGAGCAAGAAGAGAGAGGAAGGGAGGGCTGTCAGTGCAGTTTCACAGATGGAGAAGGGGCCAAGCCTTGTTTCAGTAACGTACGGAGGCAGAACCTGATTTTTAGCATTTCCAAATGTGTACATTCCAATGTATTCAGTTTGATCCTGGCAATGCTCGATGCCTACGCATTTCTAATTTTAACTGTTCTGATTTATTTTTTTTACTATCAAAGAGAGGCATTTTTATAGTTCCTCCTCAGATGGATTTTATAAATACAGCAGAGCATCTCCTTTCTCAGCACAACAGCAGCTTTTCGGGTTTTGCGCAGGTATGAGGGGGTTTTTTTTTGCCACAAGTTGTATTGCAGCTGTTCAGCTGGGCACATCCAGCAGGGAGGGATGCATTTACAGACATTGACTGGATGGCCTGACTTTCCCATACGAAATAACAGGGTTATTGTACTGCATCCAAGTAAGAGTTTTAACCTGGAAGGGACATTGATCTGAAAACACAGGCACAGCGTAATGGGTCTTAACCCTGGCTGACTGGTGGCTGTGTTGTTCGGTTTGAATATGAACGTTCCCCGTGCCCAGCCTAAGCCGACGGATGAGGTGAGACCTTTTCTCAGGGCTATAACCTTTAAGGCAAGTTCCAGCAGTCAAGCAAGAGATGAGAAAAATGGTACATTCAGGCTGCCTGTCTTTGTCCCGTGCTGTGTTAGGAGTTTGGTTTCAAAGAGAAGGGAGAATGAAGAGCTCCAGTCCTCATACATGCCTTGACACACTCTAGTGGCAGAACCCTGCAGCAGCGCCCGACAGCGGAGCTCAGCCCATTGCTTTGCTTTTTGATGAGAAGCAATAGCTGCAGTGCTTGAAAAGACAGCTGATCATTATTGAACTACTGTGCAAGTCCTGTGCTTTTATAAAACTCGTGTTTCGTTTCATGTTTTAATATATAAAATACTCGAGCAGAGATTTCATTTGTAGGTAAGGAGTTTCGAGCAATGCGCCCTGACGCAACCAAGTCACTGACGTATGGCCATAGTATTTATGCAATATATCAGTCAATAAACAGCACCTACCCAAAAATTCTAGGCTCTTATCCTTTGGTGGTAATGGATACAGATCTTGGACAACCTCATCTTTTAATCAACTGTCATTAAATAGGAAATCAATAACCACGTAAAAATGTATTTATAGCTAAGATTTGAAACCAGTGGTTTTGTATAATGAGCTAATCATAAATGATTCACTGTTTTGTCTTCTGAGCAGACATAATGGACCACTTGGCTGCCTCAGTTCTCTCTTCATTTTACCCTTCATAGAGCTGCTCTGTTGAAAAACCTCTCAATAAAACAGCACAGTACCTAACTATGTGCTTTACCATCACAGCAACTATAAAGATAGCCCAGCCCAGGGTGAAAAGCCTTCTTCAGGATCAACAGCTTTCTGTAATGCTTTGGGTTTGGCTGTGGGCTACTACAGATCCTCTGGCCTCACTGTGTCCCAGTTTGGGTTGCAGTAGGGTGGAATGTCTGTGCTTTACTGCAATTCACACACTAACGTGGTTAAGTATCTTGCATGGCACAACTCAAATCTTCCCTTCCTCAGGAAATTCTGCTGGTTTGAAACTCTCGTTCGGTTGTATCACAACAAAAACAAAGTCTCATTTCCTGCAAAACAAAATGCTAGAAACATTTAATCCTGATGTAATTATAAATACACAGATCACATGTAGCTAAGGCTCTGCCTGTTCTTCCTTCCTCTAAAGAGCAGGGCCTCTTTTTGTTCCTTCCTCAGCTTAAAATGACCACAGGTTTCCTCTGCAGCAAACCTGTCTGCTTGTCAGGACCATGGCAAAGTACTCAAATTTCTCCTTCCGTATCATTCTGATTTTGTACCTTTTTCCATCTGAAGTTCAGAGCCATTGCCATGAAACTGCATGTAAGTCTTTATTTTGTTCAGCCATTAAGCAGCTTTGGATTCTTGCTTTCTGATTGTATATAAAAGTAACTCTAGACCGGTCAGCCTCACCGCCATCCCAGGAAAGGTGATGGAACAATTT
>VXBP01001622.1:82890-242350 GCA_013400115.1 Rhinopomastus cyanomelas
CACAGGAGGTTCCACATCAACCTGAGAAGGAACTTCTTCCCAGTGAGGGTGACGGAGCACTGGAACAGGCTGCCCAGGGGGGTTGTGGAGTCTCCCTCACTGGAGATATTCAAGACCCGACTGGATGTGTTCCTGTGTGACTTGGTTTAGGTGATCCTGCTGTGTCAGGGGGATTGGACTAGATGATCTTTCAAGGTCCCTTCCAATCCCTAATGATTCTATGATTCTATAATTCTATAAAAATATACCTTTCCCCCAATTCCACAGAGATTGCTTTGGATTTAAGAGTGAGTAGCTTTTAGGCTGGTGCAACTCAACCCTAAATATTAAAGATACTGACCCAAAATTAGAACCAGGATGAATAATTAAATCTCTTATTGAAGTCAATGGGAATACTGCCAGTTCATAGTGGGAATGAATTAGACCTTGGGATTTTTGCATCCTCACTTGAACTATCATCCTAAAATAGCAATGTCAGACTAGATATGTCATAAATTTGTACTTATGTCATAATAATTATGCAATTTTTAGTGATTAGATCAGCTTTGGAGTTTTTTTCTTTGTCCTGTTGCCAAGTTCCATGAGGACACAAGCTGTGAGATAGACTGGAGCTCTGAATTCTTTTTTATTTTGGGGAGTGGACAAAGTACTTCCAACACCAGGTATCTGTTGTACGTTCATACATGTCTACATGCGGCCATCTTTGAGTAGCATGTTATTCTTCCTCATTCTTCTGAAGTCATATAATTAGAAATGGAACAGCATTTACCATTCTTGGGGCTATCTGAAGATCCTTGCTCCTGGGGAGCAGAGCTGAGAGGACCTAACTTGGGAGAACAATTCACTGCTCAGTTAAGGCAACACTGTTCAACACATGTCTCATGTATCCCAGGATTGTAAATACTCCTTTACATTGGTGTCTGTTCAGTTTTCATCTAGACTCTAATCCATTAAAGAATAAATCAAGTCAGCATAAAAAATTGGAAAACAATGGATGAGTGCGTGCCCAAGAATTCTACCCTGAAAGATTCAATAGCTTGTATATAATGAAGCATCAGTAGTTAGGTTCATGTCTGGGCTATGTAAAGCTGCAGAATGGAGAATATCTCCTGGCATTCACTGACACAGTAATCAGTGGTGAACTATTCAGCTTCTGATAATTAATGAACTTGCTTTGTCCATCTCTGCATTTTAAACCGAGGTCACATGATGACTCTGTAATTTATTTTTTTATCTATTTTAGGCTCTCTTATAGTTTATGATGGGCTGAGCCTCTAGTGTGGTCTGGGTAACTCAGGGAAGCAGTCACACTTTTAATGAACTGGGGGAGACGCATCTAGGTGATCCTGCTGTGGTGGGGGAATTGGACTAGATGATCTTTTGAGGTCCTTTCCAATCCCTAATGTTCTGTGATTCTGTGATTAGAGTATGTCCTGTCAATGTCTTAACAGTCCACTCAGGGCCTTCCTTGATGGCAGGGGGTCCTTCTGTGTTGGTCAGACTTGGAGCAGAGAAGTTACAATCTAGAGAAGGCTAGAAAATTTGAATAGATTCAATGGACAGCAGGCAAAAAATTAACTTTCTAACTAATTTTATTACCTTTGGGCAAGTCATCCCAACTACACTGAGGATTTATGTCCTCTGTTGCAGTCAAATGAGGTCTTGCCCTCAACCCCAGTTTGGAGTCCAAAATAATTGATCTCCTTTCACTGCCAGTTTAATAATGGGGGTTGGTTGACGGATTCTCCCATCTGGTACCCCCAGGCTTTGTGGTACAGATTTTACTAACCACATTATCTCTTATTTCTTTGCACGGTGAGAAATGAATCTTCCTTTTTTTCTTTGGTGAGCTTTTTTTAAAAGCACCCCCCAAACAAAGTTATTTGTGGCTCTGACACTACAAGCTGCGTCATGTGGTTGTGCTTCCACCCTTTTTCTTCAAGGTACTAATCCAAGAGGTTTATTTGGAAGTTTTCAATAGTTTTCCCTTCTGTTTAAACAATTTGTTTGCCTTCATGAAAAGAAAAAAGGAGAAGTTTATATTCAAATCTAAAAGTGCACAGGGAAGTACAAGGGAAGCCAGTGCACTGCAACCGAAACATTCTGTGGCTCATTTATTTGCCCCCGACTCTGTAAAGTCACTAAATAGACAAATGCATTATGCAGACAGAGCACTGGAGACAGAGGTTATGTGATGCCCAAGGCCATGCAGTGAGTCAAAGCTGAGCCAGGGTGAAGTTTCCAGTTTAGTGTGCCTATTAATAACACTAGCACAGGCAAACTGCGAGAAAGAACTAAATTTGGGAGTGGTGTGATGTCAGCTTGCTCTGCAAGGATGAAATATCATTTGTTTGCACCTAACTCTATTCATTTATTAGACATAAATGCTACTAGATCAATGGGTCATCTGAAGCCCTTCTTACATGTAGTGGTAATAAACTCTTTCTTCTTTCCCAGCTGAGGTCTTTTGATTTTCCTTTGCAAACAGAAAAATGATTCAACCCCTTTCTACCTTCAGATTTTGAGGACTGACAGCTGAATACCGTGTCTGGCATCACGAAAGACGCAGTCACAGCAGAAATTATTTTAAATGTGAGGCGCTGTTCATGAGGGCTGGATTTTGCTTGCATTTGTTATCCTTGTTAAAGTAGCATTTACACGGAGTAGAGCATGGCTGCATTCATAGAATCTTTGATTGAGCCTTTAGATAAAAGCAGTGACTTGACTTTCCAACAGGACATGGCAGAGTGAATGATACTGCATCATGAGGAGAAGCAAGGGCTAGGATCTGCTGTGCATCGGAGCCTTGTCCTAGTGACTTGGGCTTGCACTGTCAAGAATAAACACAATTTTTAGGTGCCTTTTCTAATGGCTCTCCTTCTGATAATTGCTGGCCTGAACACCATATATAGTGAAACAAAATTCTGTCAAGAATCACCAAAACTAGAGAATATTAGACTTGACTAAAGGAAGGTTAAGAGATCTGACGGGGAATGTTTAGGAGTCTGCTGCAGCTATGTTTAAGTGGAGATGATGTGCAGAAACCGCAAAGACCGTATCATGGATTATATATGACTGTCTTGCAGACTACAAAGCTTTGTCACTGAAACTCATGAGAATTTGATGACAACGGGTTTGTTCTCAACTCATTTTAAGGAAAATTATGAAGCTATTCCACTGTTACTCTTTCCATAGGTAACATTTTAAAGTCTCCAGCTTACCTGTTTCAATAATTTTACCTTTTATTAAACACCAGAAAGCTAGTCTTTTCATCCAATGGATTTATCTCATTTCGGTGCAGTTAAGGTAAAATGACCCAGCAACTGCAGCTAAGCCATTTATTGTAGCTGTTGTTTCACACAGCCTTAGACACACCACTTAAGCAGATCTTTGCTATTGCTGTTATGAGAGCTCAACGCCTTACACTTTTAAAATCATTTCAGTACTTGAATACTATGGTATTTGCAGGGTATGATTCCAGGGGTGACATATCAGTGTTGGTCTTGTCTCTCATCCATAGGCATGCCGCTTTATTTTATTTTGGGGGAACGGAAGCAAAATAGGAAACATCTTAGCATTAAAAGAACCTTTTTGGTACTTGTTTCCACTTAAAAAATGAATAATGTACCCTAATCTGTGCAGCCTCTTAACAGGTGTCCTCAATTCTTCAGAATATCAACAAGAAGCAGGTTTGCTCCATTCACTCCTCTCTAAATTAAAGTGCTAATTTCATTTGTGTCTCTTAAAGAGTCTGATGTTATCACACTGATGCTATCTTTGAACAGAGATACAAGTGATGGCAAGAGAAGTAACACCTGCCGAAGTAAATTATAGTTCCTTTCCATTCATCCAACATTTCATCCAGGAACCAATTCTTATCTCACCTACATTAACCTGATTCACAGAGACCTAGAAAATGGTCCTGGAGTGACTGCAGCAATTTGCAAAAACAGAGTGCTTTTGGTAAGTGATTCTACTCCATCTTAAAAAAATGATTCTTCTGGCTCCCATCTCACTACTTCAGTGTATTCTCCTAATTCCAGTTGCTGTGTCTGATTTATATCTGTTTGTTCTTGCGCCAACATTCTCATGAATCTTAAATAATTATCTCCCTGATGATCTACCATTGGCACTGATATTCCTGGCTCACTGATACGATATGCATCAACCTTGCTACTCCTGTGTATGTAACGTTCCAAACAGGGACTCACCCGCAGTTATAAGGGGACATCAGTGAAGACATCAGTGCTAACCCATCTCTAGTGTCTTTGTCTTCAGGGACATGTTGTGAAATTTGACTTTTTCTCAAACTGAGGAGTGTTGGGTGAAGGCAGCTGCACTTTGCAGCCTCCCTGTCTCTTCCCATGATGTCCTGCTACATCTGCATTCCTAGGTCACTCCCATCCTGCTAACCATGCCCTATAGGACTTCTGTCACCCTTCCCAGGTAGCCCACACCACCAGCCTGTGTTCTCTGTTATCGGAGGTAGCAGCTAAGGTCAAAGCCACAAGGAGGCCAAGACCTGTTCTGGCCTGGGATGATGTGAAAAGACACGGAGATGGAAAGACTCAAGAAAGAAACAGGTTGCACAGCGTCTTCATGTTTCCGCTGCCACTTGGGAGAAAACTGGGGGCTGCAAGCACTGAACTCAGGCTAGCAGGCTAGTGGGTGCCGCATCACACACAAGTGTGTCTGTTTCCTCCCAGTTCTGTCACTCTGGGATAATCCCCCTCTAAACCGGTGCTGCCTCCCAACACACCATCAGCAAAATGTGGCAGCCTCTTGTTGCACAGCCCAGCTCTGCGAGACTATTCAAATTCAGACCCAGCCCTTGAAGAAGTCTTGCATTACTCACTTTTTGTCGACGATTTCTCTTTCAGCCTAGTCTCTCAACTGGATTTAATAGAATTCATCTAGTGCAAAGTGCCAGCCAGGAAAAACAAAAACTCTTCTTTCAATTTTAGTGAAGGACTCAGCTGTCTGCGCAGGTTGTTGCAGTGCAGCCACTGACATTATAGGCAATTTTAGTCTAACCTTTTACAGAGTCATGCAAGATGTTTCTCTAGCTGGGTTTTAGGCTAAAATTGAAGAGTAAATGTCAAGAAAAAACAAGTGAGGTGGGGACAATATAAGTGACCCATGTGCATGGCTGTGCTCATGCACAGTAACTTATTTATTGCGACTCTATTGTGTGTCCAAGGATGTAATTAAAACCAGAAGGCCACAATTATGTGATTGTTCAGGTGAGGGGATAATTTTGGCTTTGACTTACGTTCTGACTCTAGAGCAGTAAGTCAGCACAGGATCCACTTTAGTCACTGCCCTTATTGATATCCATTAGCCCTTTATACACACTTGTGTCTAGGCAGGCACCATCGAGTATGAGTTATGGAGTGCCTGGCACCATAGCTGCTGCTGCATTATAAATTAGCACAGTTACACTGTCAGTCAACCTTTAGCATCTTCTCTGGCTGATTGAATGTATATGCCCCCAAAAATGGTATAAACATAGCCTGTGTGTCTCCTCAGGAATGGCTGGAGAGTTGCTAATACACAATCCTAACAAAAATGGGGCTTCCAGAGAGCTCCTCTATGCAACAGTTTGCTTTAAACACTGAAAGCGAATATATCCTAGTGGGCATTGCATTTTTGTTACTCAGATGATTGCTTTTCTGCACATCCTTGTGAAATATCAGTTCTGATAATATTTTTTTTCTGGTGTAACATTTTCTAAAAGGAGCCCAAACAAACGCTTGACTGGTTGTACAGGTGTTGAGTTTTATCTCACTGAATCCCTGAAGCACTCAGTTCTGCTCAGACCTGTCCTGGCACTAGAACTTCCTTCATTCAACTTCTGTTTGTGCTGAGAGTAACTTTTTTTGAGAGAAATAGGGTATCTAGTTTTACATTTGTCCTTTGTGTGTTGGCTGATGCCGTATCAGCTCATCGGTTAACAGAAAACAATCAAATGCTTTGCTGACTTTCAGCAAATACATCCAGCTCTAATGATTTTTTTCTCCTGGGAAATGCGTTGACTCTCAAGGTTTCCAGTAAGCTGAGTGGTAGCATTTTGGATTGGGTATAAAATGAAGCCAAGGACCAAAGGATTGGTTCATATTCCTCATTAAGCTAATTTTGTATCGGTGACTTCAGAGAAACTGAGGCAGAACTTCAGCAGTGGGAGGACAGAGCCAGGCTTAGCGACCAGTCTGATGTTCAGAAGCAGCACAGAAATTCTCTCAAAATTGATGAGCCTTTCCAAAGCAAAAATACCCCTCGCAGAGCTTGAGCCTAAATCTATTGATACCAGTGAAGTTTCCACTTTTTGCTTCCAGTGTTCTGGCTTGTAAGTCATTATCTCCTGCATGGATTTGGTGGGGTTTTTGTTTTAAATCCTTTTCATATCAACAGCAGAACTTTTCCCACACTGAAAATTAAGCCTTAAAGACCTTTAACCTGTTCATGTGCACATACAGCATTTCTCCCACCCCTCCAACTGGTTTTATAAACCACCCTAGAAATAGCCACAACCTGAACAAAATACTCTCCCACATTGAAAAGGTGACATATTGAATAAGTTCCTAAAGCACTGTGCTGAGGTGTTGTTTACTGCTGCAGACTGTAATGTCTGAGAATCTGATGGGGAATATTATGGGGTTACTGCTGTACCATTATGCTCTTGTCCTAGCAGCAGATACAGGTAGCTTTGGGTTGCTTGTTAAACTATTTTTCCAAGCATTTCAGTAAAACATCCTGTCCTATAAAACAGGAATCCCACCATTCCTGCAGAGCTTGCTCGGTGCATTTCTGTGAGCAGCTAGGAAAAAACGTGCATGATAAAACCTGTTCATTCCTAGTCCAGCTTGGTCTGCTGCATTGGTTTTATGCTTTTCTATGTCTTTGTAGTGTTAGCACACTGCTCTGTGGCAGCCTGGAGGTATTAGAGTAGAGCCAGCACACAAGACAAGCAAGCCAGGAATATAACTGTAAATCAGCACTAGCAGGTCTTTTTTATATCGTTTCCATCTCCCGGACATAAAACCATTCCCTGATTTGAATCATTTGTGGAGCTAAAGAATAAATACCAGCAATACACCTAAAACAGAGAAGATCAGGCAGCAGAAATACCCACAGTTTCAAGCAGGATTACAAATTACAGAAGCCAAAATGTAAGGAAAAAACCCACCCCAGCCCCTGGAACTAATCAAAATTAGGGTCAGCCACTGATTTCTAGAACACACAAAAGAGATGGTGAGTAGAAATGTCTTACTTACAAGTGCTGAGGATTTTAGGGAATGAAAATGGAGACCAGGAGCTGGAGACTGCCTGCCATGCCAGCAGTGTTCGTTTGGAAGCGATGGACACAAATAAACGTTCAGCAAAGCTTAAAAAGCTGCAATGCAAGGCTAGCCAAAAGTGTCCATGTCCTTACCGTGCTGGGGCTGGCAGGCAATCCGTGTCTGGGAGCCTTCGGTCCCTCTAATCAGGCTCCGGGGATTTTGTTTGCCAGAGAGATTGTCCTTTAAGTGATCAGTGCAGGAAAACAGAGAAATAAAGAGAAATGAGCAAATTGTACAAGGCAAATAGCTGCAGGTCTTTAGCATGCTCCCTGCGTTCTCCTGAGCTGCATCTGCAGTACAGAAAATATCCCCAAAAATAGCTCAGGCTGCCAATGACTTGCTGAAACCTGAGAAAGAATTGCTGAATTTAAAGATCTGGGTTGCTGTGGGTGTGTGATTAAAGTGAGAAATTGCTGGCAGGAAGAACCCAGGATGAAACCACATGCTTAAGGAGTAACTTGTGAGTTCACGGTATCAGAACAAGAGCTGACCTCTGCTTTTTCCCCTCCTCCACCCAATGCCAGTTAACCCTTAAGAGTTCAGCCAGGAAGACAGTTCTACACTAGCAGAGGGAAGAGGGAATTCCACCAAAAAGAGTTCTTTTCAATTGTAGGGACAATATTTTATAGCAGTGCCCTATTTCCTAAATACCAAAGCTGTCAGGCACGCTGATGTTTTGCAGAGGTCTTGGAAACTGCACAGTTCTCACTTCTGGGAAGCCCTGGGTAGGGGATGTGCCACATACCCCTTCTAAGCCATTTGTGGTCCCACAGAGTCCCAAGAATTTCAAGTAAAGCACTGATTAAGGGAGGGAGGGTAACATAACAGTTCAGGAACTTTTCTGTTAATTTAGGGACAAAAGATGACAAAATTCACAAGCACTTGGCACAGCCTTGGAAGACACCTTGGTGTCCTGATAACATACCCAGGACAAATTACAGTACCCTAGAGACTACTCTAGGTTTTCTGGTCTGTAAGTGTCCCCTCTAGATTCCTTGTGCTCCCACAGATTACTAGAGCATCGCATATGTTAACCCCGGCCCTCAGCTTGCACCTCAGCACTTCTGTGGTACTTGTTGATTGAGAAGGGAACAAGAAGCACTTGGCACAAAGCTGGGTACATTGGCTTGTCATCAGTTAGGTTTCCCCAGCAGCACCAAAAGTGATCCTCAGTAACCTATTCAGGACAGTATTAAAGCTGCCAGAGCATGGGCTACAAGCTAGTCCTCAGGTTTCTGAGTGCTAACACCGAAAAGGGAAAAAGCTTCAGTACTTCAATTGGGTTAGATTCAAGCCACATGGGGACTGGATTATGAGAAGCTGCTACTTTGAAAGGAATTGTGCATCTGAGAGAAGAGCTGGGTATTGCCCTGACTTGAGAAGGTGCTTTTGTTTTAACAGCAGGTTTTTAAGACATGCCAAACAATAATGGCCACAAGGACAGCTGGGGATGCCCTGCTATGACCTTCCCTTTTGTAGGTGTTGTGGAGAAAAAGGTCCATTATCAGATCTTTTGGTTTGTCTGCAGTTCTAAATGTTCTGATCATAGAATCACAGAACCATTTAGGTTGGGAAAGACCTTTAAGATCATTGAGTCCAACCACTAAACCAACTGTCCAAAGGCCACTGCTAAACCTTGTCCCTAAGCTTCAGGTCTAACAACTTTTAAATACGTTCATGGACGGTGATGCGACCCCCTCCCTGGGCAGCCTGTTCTAAGGCCTGATGACCCTTTTCCATGAAGAAGTTTTCCCTAATGTCCAACCTAAACCTCCCCGGATGCAACTGGAGGCCATTTCCTCTTGTCCTGTCACTTGCTCCTTGTAAAAAAGACAACAACTCCCACCTCTCTACAACCTCCTTTCAGGTAGTTGTAGACAGCAATAAGGTCACCCTGAGCCTCCTTTTCTTCAGACAAACCATCCCAACTTCCTTAGCAGCTACGCACAAGGTTTGTTCTCCAGAGCTTTCACCAACCTTGTTGCCCTTTGTTGGACCTAGTCCAGCACCTCATTGTCCTTCTTGTACTGAGGTGTCCAAAACTGAACCCACTACCCCAGGTGTGACCTCACCAGTGCTGATTACAGGGGTACAATATCTTCCCTACCCCCGCTGGCCACACAATTTCTGATACAAGATACAGGATGCCATTTGCCTTCTTGGCCAGCTGAGCACACTACTGGCTTGCATCCTAAGAGTTGTTTCAGAAGCAAGTAGAGAAGACAATCCCTGAGGTAGCCTTGTCGCTTTATTTGTGTTTATACCCCAGCAGACACTTCCTGAAGTGCTTCTGCTGACCAAAAGCAAATGTAGAATATTAGGAATTATGGCCTAAATAATTATGACTCATTCTGCAGCATTTGCTCCCAGACAAAAGGCAGTAAGAGGTGGCAGTAATCACTTAGATGTATCTAGTGCCAGTGTGTGTTATCTCATATATTTCACGGAGAGCTCAAGAAGTCTGATTACTAATCTCCTAAAAACTCCTCATACAAACCTCCATTCCTTCTCTGAAGCGGCAAGTGATGATACAACAGACATTGTAGGCATTTTTTTTGTAAGGTAATAAACCCTAAATCTGGTAAGATGACAGCCAGTGGGTAATTCATCATGTGTGGCACACTGCTAGTGATACATCAGCGAAAGACTAGAATTAGAGGCTTGTGTCTGGGTGTTAGCAGATGAACTATGCATCAAAAAATGAGATTTTTTTTTTTTACCCCCACAAATGAGATCATTAATCCAAACACTCTTTTTGTCTCTCCTTGTTATGAAGAGGTTGCTAATGCAACACAATAAAGCAGTGCTTCATTCTGAACAGGAGGAAATTTGGTATTCTGAACCATTCTCTCTTTGTTCCCTTGTCTTTGTTGAAATTAATTAGCACTGAGGCTCTGGATTGTAAATGATATATATGAGAAAATGCGTGGTTTTGTACTTTTTAACTTAAATATAACATAGGGCAAAAGAGAGCAGAAAAGAGCATGACAGAATTCTGAGCGGAGAACAGATGGGTGGTTTGGCATGGAAACAAAGACGTTCACATACATTTGTCGTACTACAGTGAAACACCAATGCCTACCGTGCCTATCAAATCGATGTATGGAGATTGTACATATTCTGCAAGCACAGTGCTTTTTGTCATCGTGCCTCTTCATTATCTAACATTTCGCTTCTGAGAGCTAAATGCTTGAATGTTCTTGTTCTTCTTTTCTTCAGTTCAGTCATTTCTTTGATATTATATGAATTGAGTTTTGCCTGAGCACCCAGTGTGAGCTAAGTCCTGGCTTTCATCTTTGATTTCCCCACAAAGAACTGGAGAAGTATCCAAAGCTAGTGCTGTCCCATCAGGACTTCAGAAGCTGTGAGCCTACTGTTAGTCCAGTGTGATCAATACGTCTCTGCTGTTGTGTTTGTATGCACGTCATGGTTTGGATTTCAGCATCCAGAAATGTCTGAGATCATTGCCTGTAGGTTTTGCTTGACCTGAAGAAACAAAATCGTGCTTCTAGGGTTACCAGGCTAATGTCACTGTAAATGAAGAGTTGTTGAGCAAACTGGGAAATGCAGGAGAATGTTTTACTCACTTCACTGAGGCAGGATGTCACCAGTTGTTTTTCCTGTTAGGCAGTCTCTTGTTCAGGGAGCTCTTTGGAGCATGAGCTTCAAAATTGTGTCTGGCACACGTAAAGCAACAAAGTTTGACATTTTCCAGTGGCTTGACAGGTAACGATCTTTGTATGACATTGCTAGAGTAGGTATAAACATTGCATTTTGCGTTATCCGTAACTGTGACCATTGCTTTCAAAAAAAAAAAGCCACCTCAAATGCCAGCCCTGGTATCATCAGTGGGAAGAGAAAGAGCACAGTGCCTTAAACTGCACTATGAAAACTCTTAAGGACGAACTCATCAGAAGTACTTTGGAGTTGGAGAAAGACAGACCCAATCCCATGTGAGAGATTTCTGAAGTCAAAACAAAGTAATGATTAAATGAGTATAATACTTCAGCTAATGAGTTGGAGAACATTCTCATTTTAATAACATGGGGAACATTGACCAAATCCTGCTCCCAAGAAAATCAAGAGGAAAACTCCTTTTGATTCAGGGTGCTGGATGAGGTCCCAATTAAACTAGTAAACCCGAAGGAAGATCTACTGAAAGTGTCTGTTAATAGTGAAATCATTAGTAGCCTTGAGGGCAAAATAATACGTTATGCTTTCATGAAATGCTCAGCTCCAACCCCTCTGTGGCACCCACAGAGGCAGCCACCTTCCATTCACTGGTGCCTTTCAGTAGATGTGACGAATAGCTGTGGTTTTTGTGAATCCTCTGCTAAAGCACCTAAGGTAGTGAGTAAAGCCTAACCACAAATTAGTGTTTGCTACAGGTGTAATTCCAGTTCTGCCCCAACAAGGTGGATTTAACTGTCTTGTACATGATGTATTTCTTTTTCTTATGAAATAACGTGGGAAGTTGCGCGATGGGAACAGAGAAGCAAGATGAATAAGTCTGAAATTTTATTTTAGTCTTTTCCCTAACTTAAGAATTGAAAAATACCAGTGTTCCCAGAAATTATCATGTTTTTTTACCATGTTATCACTAAATCAACACCAAAAATGTGGTGGCTTGACAATGTGGGGCTAAACTGGATCTATTGAACCAAAACAGCTGCCGGTTCGTTGATCCAACGAATAGATTTTCTTGCGTGGCGCTTTTCGTGTAACGTGTTGCTGCCTGCTTTGTTGCGTATTGAGTGACGATTCAGATGCAGTAGCTTGCAAAATGCCAATCTAAAAGCCTAAAAAGCTCAGCTGGATCTTGGAACAGACTGTGTCTCACTGTTAAATAACTGCTGGTTGGACTGAGAGTGACTCTCAGAGTGTGTGTTATTTGTAATCGGGGTAGCTTTAGCCTTCTGTTATTCCCTCTACACGTCTAGCTGAACTGTTTCTCCAGTAAGGGTCTGAATTTGATAGGATGGGGCAAGCTGTGGGTCATGGCCTTGATGACTGCAGCAGTTCAGCAATGCGTAGCTAGGACTGTTTATCTAGGCATTGTGCAAAAATGTGCAAAATATTTCATTTTATGACAGGAGCTTGAAAAGTAAGGTCCTTCCCGTACCTGTCAGCTGCCATTTATTTCTCCGGCTCTAGGCACAGATACTTGCTGTTATCTACCAGAAGATCTTCACTCATCTTTTCTCTTCTCTCTATAGTCTGTCCTTCTCTCTGGGTCTTTCTCCTTTGTGATTAAAATCCATTTATAATCCCCACCTCCCTTGCCAGGTGCCTTCTGGCTGTGGCTCATCCCACACTATTCCAGATCCATGCTTGTGCCCTGTATTTTGGTTTTTCTTCTTTAGCTGGAAACCTCCTGTTGGGATGGGTCTGCCTCATCCTGTTTAAGTACAGGAAGGGCACCAGTATAATAGAACTTGTTTGTAAAATCGATTTGCTTCTCTACAGAAGGCCGACTGGCAGGTTTTGTGAGAAACATATAAAGATTCTGTAACAATCAGTGTAAAAGAAAATAGTAAAAATGAAACCAGAGGAAAGCCACAACGCTGCCCTCCCTGTAGGCATTGAGTTTCTCATCAGTTGTCACCACAAATTTCCACCACTGCTTTTGATACTCTTTGAAAAATTCTCACCCAGTGCTAGGCTTTGTGTGATTAATGACTAGCTCCAGAGGTTTTCCTCTGGTGATCCTCACAAGAGACGTAAGGAATTATCAGTTTGCCTCAGCAGTGTCTGGGAGCAGAGTATGTTTGGGATATTGTTTGTTTCCCTAAGTTTTACAACGAAACATCTGGTTGTGTTCCTTGCCCTAAGGTAACTGACTTGGTGCATTCTGCATCTGCTTGGCCCAGGCACTGCAGGCTTGCTTCAGCAGAGAGAGAGAACATTGTAAGAAATCGCTATTAGCAACCACCAAACCTACAGTTGTTCTCGTGCTTTGGCCTTACTGTATCTGCTCAGTTTTCCATACACAATGGCGTGAACCAGAGCAGTCCAAAGCAACTGACACGTGGCTACTAACAGCTCCATTATACCTGAAATTTTATTCTGACTGTTAGTGAAAACGGTGAGCAAAACGGTCCTGGTTCTGCACCACTGTACAGCTGCAAATGCCAAGAACTCTTTCTAAACACATTTCAGACCAGTGTAGAAGTTGAGGTGGGTAATTGCTTTATCTTTTCCTGAGATTAGTTTAATAAAAAGGAAAGATACTTTATCCCTTTGTTGCGATTAGCCGAGTTTCTAAATGCCGGGACTTCTGTGAGAAGCACTAGGGCTTTATTTTTGATTTGGCTCTGAATTGTGCAAATCAGGAAAGGTTCCACTGAAAGCCAGCTGCAGCCTGAAGCCCATCAGTGTCATTCTGTCTCATATGGTGACTGTGGGGAAAATCTGCTGTTGCTGCGCTGCCTTTGCCTTCTCTTATCATCCAGATTTGTCTCCAGTGAAGAGATGCAGAGGTTACTCTTTGTCACGGTTTAGCACCCGGTTAGCCCACAAAATCAAAATCTGCTTAACTGTGCAGACGGAAATGTTCTACCACTCCCTGGAGGGGGAGAAAAGAGATAAAGTAAACACACGTCGGGAAACTGGAATTAGAAATATTCAACTTTATTAAGTAGAAAAAAAAACCCAAAGAATCAAAAGGAAAGGAAAAAGGAAAAAAGTATGTTCTTCCTCAATTCAGGTCCACCCCTTCCCCCGCCCAGACCTGATGACCCCTGATTCCTAAGAGGTGCTAAAAGCCACGGACGAGGAGGGAGTAAAAAGGAAAGACTGGGAAATCTCCAAAGCAAAACTTAGATATTCAATTTACGTAGCTTCCTAGGCAGCAGTCTGAACACTTTATGGGAGAGGATAGAGATTAGAGGAAGATAAAAAGGAAGATAAAAGGGAAAGGGGAAAAAGTGTTGGGGGGGGGGCGGCAGAGCAGAAGAGGGACAGAGAGCCACAGAAGAACAGACCGGCCGCAGTGTGCTACCAGCCAAAACGAAACCAAAACCAGACTCCAGAGACGCACAGACAGGGAAGGGGTACCAAAACAAGGGGAAAAGGAATACCCTGTCACAAATTAAGGACCCCAAAATCTGTCTGGCCCTCTTCACCTGCTCAACCTGTCCCCTGCCGCAGCCACCTCTCCCCTTCACTTCTGCACCGCACCAACCTCCGCCCAGCCACAAACAGCACACAGGAGGGAAATGTAAACATCCCCACAGCCAAGATGATTTAACTCCTTGTATGCTAGAAGAGAGATCAATGCAGGAATACCATAATTTCACCAAATCCAGAACACTCTTCTTCAACATACTTTTTATGTCTCTGCTGCCTGCAGTCAGGCTACCTAAATATTCTGGGGAAGTATGCAAGGCCAGATAGTACCACAGTGCTCCTTTGAGGTAGGGTAGTGATTTTATATCAAAGAAGAAGTGGAGCAGAGAAGTTAAGTGATTTGTCAAGAGCTGCACAGGAAGAATCTGTCAAGATCCAGACTGGAGCCCCAAGCATCAGCTTTATTCAATCTTTAGCTGATTTAAGGTACATTTTGAAATTGGGGAAATTTACAAGTGTCCAAAACCAATTTAAAAAAACACATGGCAAACAAAAAGGAATAAAAAAACAAGGACAGCAAGGTTTCACAGTCTGCTCCATCATTCCAGAATTTCTCTTTACCTCAGAGACTTGTTGCTGCCTTTTCTGTCCCTCAGAGCTCTTTGCTCTGCATCTGATTTCTCCATGGCAGGAGTGTTTTTACCAGCTCCTGGTGTTTGTCTTACAAGTGAAGATGTCAAACATCTAATGTGGCTATGTGGACTCTAGAAGTTTTGTATTTCTCAGTTTAGATAGTGCTGCCTCTAGGACACATTGTGTTTGTCAATGTCTTGGATCAGGAAAGCACTGAAGCAAGTACCTGTAGAGAGGTTTGCATTGCACTACGACTATATTTAGGACTATATTAGGCCTATATTTAGGACTATATTTAATCATTCTTTTGATTAAGAGTAATTTTCATATATGAGATATTTGAATAGTGTTCTGAGATATCTTCAGTGCTAGGGCTTTCTTATCTCTCCCCACATATGCAAACATCTGATTTTCAGGGACAAGATACTGCAGCAGTTGAATCAGAAGTTTAACTGGGTGAGATAATTCTTCCATTCCTGCTCCATTAATCTGCCAGTTCCAACACCAGTTTATCCAGTGTTTAAACTGGCCAGCAGGGCCTCATAAAATTATTCTTTGCCTTCAGTAGTTTAATCCCCTGGTCTTTTCTCAAGAAAAATTCTCATGACTACAGTAGGAATTTTGCCTTAGGCCTGTAGACTCCTGTGTGAGATTTAACTGTGCTATTGGTTTTATTGGTTATAACACACTGCAAAATTATCCAGCAACAATCCCTAATTCTGACCAGTCAGCAAACTGGGTGTGAACAGGAAGCAGAGCATTTCAAAAAGTGTCCTTATTAATATTAACCAAGTTAAAAAGAGAGAATCTAACATTTAAAAGCACAGACAACCTTAGGACTGTGGTGCAGGGTTCCTGTGTTATGGTTAATGGAAAAGAACATTTGTTAGGACAAATAGAGACGGAGGTTTTAATCTACTGATTTGTTCCATGTAATAGACTTTTCCATGACAGCACACGGCTTTTCAGCAGCGTCGCTTGCGAACCCCTCCCAAGGTTTAAATTCATGGGGAGAAGATTAGTGGAAATGCTTTGGGTTTAGTACAAACTTCTCAGCAGATTATGGTAAAATGAAATGTTGGTACCCTGGTGTCACTACCACTGCCATGCCTTTGCCCCTCATATGTTTATGTAACATTGGACATTTAATGGTTGCATTTGCTGTCTGTCCTATTTGGGAAATATGGAAGCCTCCTCAGATAAAGAGCTGAGAGCTTCTACTGCAGATACGCTGCTCCTGATAGCCAGACCCCTCCACTTGGGCTGTCTGCAAGAGACACTGAAAAAGAAGAGAGGAAGAAGGTCACCATGACCATCTTGTGTGGCCCAGTCTATGGATACTGGGAGCCCGTGGGAGTCTGATTCAACCTAGGCTGATGGCAGGGAGAGAAGGAAGGAGTCAAGTATGTCTTACAGATGTCTTTCTCCCAGTGCTACTTCAGCTTAACTGAATTCACATGACAGCAGAGATCTTTTGCTATACAAATGTCTTTTCCTTTTGAAGTATTTTCCTACTGGTGCCTGACCTCTGCTACGGTCTTCCAGTTCTGCAACATTTCAAAGAGCACTTTGGTCTTTCAGTCTTAGAGGTGGCTGAAGAGCCTCCCTTAGCCCTGTGGCTGCCAGTTCAACTTCGGGTTTTCTGCTGGTGTTTTTCTTAGAATCTTAGAATTATCAACTTTGGAAAAGACTGTCAAGATCGTCAAGTCCGATTGTCTGTCCTACAACCCCCCAACCACTAACCCACCTCCTGAAACACCCTGTCTACCTGTTTGTTGAACCCCTCCTGGGACAGTGCCTTCACCCATTTCCTGGGCAGCCTGTTCCAAGGCCTCCCCACTCTGGGAAGAAGTTTTTCCTGAGATACAGTTTGAACCTCCCCTGGCACAACCTGACCCCATTTCCTCTTATCATATCACTACTCCCTAAGGAGAAGAGGCCAACACCCACCTCACTCCCACTTCCCTTTAGATAGTTGTAGAGAGCAGTGAGGTCTCCCCTCAGCCTCTTCTTTTCTTCTGGTGCTTCCCCTGTGATGTTTTTTGGTTTTTTTCTTACAGAACTTGTGTTTACTTATATTTTCGAAATCACAGAAGACTTTTAATCAGCATGTTTAATTATGTTTCTCTCCAGTTTAATTCTGGAGCTAATTTGGGTTTGTTTTAATTCAAACAAGATTTTCTAAATGAAGCCCTTTTTCAGTGGCTTTCAACTCAATTAGAGATCAGAAACTTCTGTCTAGGGCAGGCATTGAGAAAAGTCTGTAAGTCTGTCTTTAACTCCTGCTAACTGCAGTGGTACTGTTGATGGTACCTTAGAGACCACAGAATTGTTTAGGTTGGAGAAGACCTTCAAGCTCAAGTCCAACCATTAACCCAGCTGTCCCAAGGTCAGTGCTAAACCCTGTCCCTAAGCCACATATCTCCATGACTTTGAAACACATCCAGGGATGGTGATTCAAACCCCTCCCTGAGCAGCCTGTTCCAAGGCCTGATGACCCTTTCTGTGCAGAAGTTTTACCTTGTGGCCAACCCAATGAGCCTGTGCCTTGATGCCTTGCTAGTCTAGGCCTGAATATCCACACCGGGCTTGGAAATTTTAACGTGTTTTACCGTGCCAAAGAAGTATCAAAGTTACAATGATTTGTTTTATAACTGCTCCTAAAAATGATTGATTTCATGTTTAATTTCAATGAAAATGTATTTTATTGGCATCTTAATTCCAGTGTGGGTCGATTTAGCAGCAGAAGGTGATCACAAGTTATGGGGAAGAATGTGTGGGAGAGGCAGAACAGGTTGGGACCTATTAATGCAGTTTAAAGCCCAGATGTGGCAAACAACAAGCACTTTTTGAAAACAAAAGACAACCTGTGTTCTGGGAAAAGCCTTCAGGAATCCTGGGCCCTGGCTGGCCGTTGCTAGAGGGCAGCAGTGTATAAATAATGCTGCAGTGACAGCTTGAGGTCTGCTGTTGCCTAGAACCTAGATGTGGTACTTCTGGAGGGTATCCGTGCTTTCTCAGTTTTATGATAAGGGTTTAATTACAAAACCATTTCCTACACTCACGTATCTGCTTTCCCCTGTTTCTTGTTGCACTCTTCATAAACGCTTAAGAGACAGTTAGTTGCCTTGCTCCCTTTTCTTCTTCTAACAGCTAACGTAAGTGAAGAAATTATGAGATTTTAGGAAGTTTCCCAATGAATTTTATTTACTCCATGAAAATTGCAAACAGTTAATTCATTTCCCTGCTTCCACAGTAGACAGAGTCCGCAAAATATTTATGCATTGGATCCTGAAAAAGAGAGCAGAAAGGTGTAAAATTTGTGATGAATGATTTCTTAGTGTTGGCTGTTGCTTTGCATTGTCTCTCAGGAGGGTGTGCCCCTGGTTTATCTTCTTCCTCTTTGGCTGTTCCTTACTTTGGTGGTTGTATGTGCATTTGAAAACTGAGTCTAGAATCAGTTTTGTTCACAGTGCTCATAAACAACTACAAACTAGAGCAGTGCTCACAACACATTTTCATTTCAGGTACTTGTACAACCCAGTGTTCCATTGTAAACAACTGTAAAATGTACAGCTCTGAAATTCCTGCAGTACTGAAAGTCAAATTATTGAACTTTTTACAGCTCAATAGCGCTTTTCATGTCAAGGAAGTCAGCACAAGAAAATCATCCTTACAGTGTGGCTACTGATATAGAGATCCTGGGTGGAACACCTTTACCAGGCATGTAGAAATTCAGAACATCGCTGAACTGGCACCTACGTCTCAATATCTGACTGTAGTTGCTCTGAATACTGCTGCTTTCAGCCTCCTGTGGAGATGTGTTTTGCTTATTGTTCTTTTAACACGTTTCATAGAAATAGGCAGCAGCAGGGCTGACCTGTGCTGTCCCCAGCCAGGCTCACTCATGGCCGCACTCCCAGTGTCTGGGAAGGGCTGGGCTTCACATTCCAGCCCTGACCCTGGCCTTGCACTTTGCGCTGAAAAGCTGCCGGCGTGCTCCGTGTGGAACTGGGTGGGAGGGATTGTTCATGCAGTTTGCCTTGCTGGACAGACCATGTTTCACAGGCGAATCTTCAGTGTCCTTTCAGGGAAACCAGAAAAGTCATGTCAGGCACATTATTTCTTCCATAGTCTCCCAGATGCTGTTGCTGGGATTTTTAAGCTCCACTGATGCCCTTCTAAGATCCATGAGGATTGGGTTGTTTCTTTGAATCCCTCTGCTTCTTGCTGGCCCACAGGCTTCCCTTAGAGCCTGATGCTGAAGTGGCATTTCTTGTCAAAGATGGTCCCTCATCCTACCTGGTCACTCTCATCCCTCCCTGAACCTGCTTCTTACTCCTGAATGCAGAAAGGACAAATCTGTGAGCAAAGAGCTGAGGTGTGAGATCCTCTCCAAATGAGAGGACTGTCCTTGCTTAGCTGTAGTAGATACTGCAGGAATGTCATTGCTTAGGTGCAGGAGATGCCGCTAATGATGTAAATTTATTTCATACAGATATAAAAGAAGTACGTGACTTTTACATGAAGTTACAAGACCAAAGCCAGCTTCTAGACAAATGCAGAGCAGCATGTTGAAACATGGGTTGAACTGGTTTACACCAGCAGCAAGTGTGCTCCTGACAGCCTCATAGGTTTTGCCTTTAGTGTCTGATAGTTAAAATACAGCCAGTAATTGGAAAGGTCTTTGTTTCAAAAAAGCTAAGGAATTAATCTGAATTAAATGAAAGGATGGGATATGTGGAATGGCAGAAATAGTTCAGTACATGTTGAACCTTTGATGGTTTGTTTGCTTGAGCTACCAAGTTGAAAGACCCAGTTTGGTATATGGTCACCGTTTCAGGTGGTCTGCCTTGATCACTAGGGTCTAACTCTGCAAGAAGCTCCATGCAGATAAGCTCTCAGAGCCAGAAAGAGCTAATCTTCAGAGTAGGTGCCAGGCTCATGTCTCTCAGGACAATGTTCCAGTGACACCATCGCTATCTTTTCTGTGGTTTCTTCCTCTTCGCGCCTGTGCCCGCCATAAAGCAACTTAGGCTGACATGGGAGTTGTGGAGGGGTACATACAGTTCCGATCACCAACATGTTTCTGCAGTGGGGAGCAACACACTTCAGTCTCTATGGTCTGGCAACCTTCTTCCTTTCACCAGAGCTACAATCGTTTCATTTTCAAACTCTACGCCTTTATTTGAAGACTCTCGGTATGAAATTTCTTTTCCTGTTTGTCTAGTTTTTAGTTTCACAACTAAAGAACAAAAAAGACTTTTAGACCTTCTTTTCAAATGCTTTTTTTTTCACTTCTAAAAAGCAAAAAGCAGCCAAAGACACCCAGTCCTGAATAAGTCAAATTATACTGCATTCTTGTGGTTGAGTATGACACAGAGCAACTAAAACAAACTAACATAAACAGGGAAGGCCAAATCAAATACTTACATTTGTATAGTGCAAGAGGATCCTGGGCTCAGGAATGTAATTCAATCTTTATTTATTTTTTAAATAGACAGCACATAAAATAGCCAGGGATCTTTGCAAGGCAGCTCTAAGGTGGTGGAATACTTTTTAACTCCAGAGTCAGCTAATACGAGGGGACTAAGTGTTTGCTCAGCGTGCAGGAAAGCTTTGACAAATCCAAAGAAAGGATCACCGAGTCGGTCATAGCTCTTCATAATGCAAAAGCAAATTATCCGGTGGATACCTGACACCAAATGGGTGTCTAATCAACACAATCTGCTCAGCAACAATCTGCTCAGCACTGGAAGTGTGAAGTCCTACTTGAAGCAAAAATGACTGTGGTATGTAAGGAATGCAGATGTTTATCTATATATCATTGCCACTGGGCCTTCTCACAGTGCTCCTAATAACTGTGCTGCAGAAAAAGCTTTTGGACTTTTCCAAAACAAATGTGACCTTCCCATCACTCCTCACTCCAATGTGCTTCAATGTACAAAAGAAGATACGTGAACAACTAGCTGCAGCACAACAGGGATGTTAGCTACAACATGTTATTTTATAGCTGAAGATTAAGGTAGAAAGATTTAATTACAGGAGCTTCTGGTGCTGCTGTAACTCTTGACAGGAATGTTGCCTTCCCTTGTTGCTCTATTTCTTTTTGAGGGCCAGGGGCTTCTCATCCTAGTTATGTGCTGGAGTGGGAAAGTCAGTGAGTATCATCCTGCATATGGACGGCCACTCAGGATAGAAAGGGCCATGTTCTTCTGTAGCATGCGCTGAGATGTATGAACTCTCGGCTTACTCACCCTCTTCTCTGCATTCCAATCCCGTTAAAGACTTAGAGCTGAGCAGAGCTGACAACAGAAAGTGCATCGTACTGTCCACGTTGCAGTTGCAGCCCATATGATGAGGCAGGTCATGAACACTCCTCCATTGATATTGGGAAGCACCAAAAAATTGTTCTCTCTGGAGCTCTCGTGTCTATATGTGTACATAGCATGAACAAGCCTGCGGGCTTTAGACTTAATAGACATTCTGAGCCTAAGTAACCTCATTCTTATCCTGTTGTCAGGGTTTAGCTGCTGCCTGCATATGTGTTGGGAGTGTGTAGAAGCTGGTTTGCCTGGCAGCGCTGCTTGCTCTGCACTCAGCTGCTCCCCAATGAGGGAACCTCCACATTCTACCCAGTGGACCATAGTAAAAATTAACAGAGTAATCTTGATGGTCATTATTTCCTCTTCTGTGGTATTTCTAGCAGCTTTGGTACCTGCATTCCTAAAGGGCTGGGGTATTCTAGGGTTAGGGTTAGGGTTAGTTTTGGGGGGGCTCTGAGGATGTCCAGCATAATCAATGCCCAAGGGAAAGCCAAGAGAACAGCTGGAGCCTTGCTCTGAGTAGGAGACCTCTATTCTGTGAAAGGTAATGGAAAACTTTACTGTTCTGTTTTGGTGCGGAGTAACTTGATCTATGTGGTTATTTTTATTCTTTTCTGTTTACATTCTTAGTGCCTTTTTCTGATTTTTAGACATATATGTACTTTTTCCTTCTATCTCCTGTGAACTCCTGGATAGAATCCTGCTTCCCCCTGAACCCTCCTTCCCCCTAAAACCACGGACAAAGGCAGATTAAAGGTAAATGTTTTTGCAAAAAGCCTGTATTCACACTGCCACTCTCTGGATTAAGATTGCAGTGGTTTGTGTATGTGCAGCTGCTTTCTAATTAAAGCCCACATCAGCCTTGGCTTTAACACTAGTCAAGTGTGGTGAAGCTGTTAACTTCTGTCCTTTGTCCTATGGGCACGTGAAAGGATAAGTGGATGGAGAAATGTTAAAGCAAAGTTCTCAGGACATCTCAAGAGGGAAGGACATGGAAACCAGGTCTCTTTCGTTCCCTTAGTCTTGGCAAGACTTGAACTTTCAGCCCAGTTCCAGTCTGGGCTGCAGTTATTCACTGTGCTGCTCACAGACATTGTCCTGTCTACTCCCAGTCTGCTTGGCTGCTTACAACCCCTGCCAGGCCCTTCTGGGAAGGACATGTATTTGTTGTGTAAAGTGGGTTACCCTGTCATCCACCCACCCAAAGGATCCCCTATGTCAAGGGAAGGAATCCTTAGTAATTGCTCACTTGCTTTGTGTTGCTTCAGCTGTAGAGAAGAAGTAGGACAACCCTGCGGTCTGGCTCTGGACGCTGTGCTCTTTGCTCACGTAAGGCAGAGCTTCACATCCAGCTTGTAGAATTCAGGAGGCCATGTCATCCACAAGGTTTTTTTGTATGAGTCCTCTACATGACAGATGAGATAAATAAGTGCAGATGAAAAGTGTTGTCTCATTTCCTTGGGACTGAGCAATAAAACAGGGAATGTGTAGTAGGAATTAAAAAAACACACCAAACAAAATCTAAGTAAATTTGGCCTCTTTTTAACTTTCAAAAGTGAATCAGCCCAAGTTTGTGGCTTATTATGCAGACTGCTCTTGATAACTTGTGAAACTTCATCCAAATCAACCCTTCAGATCCTGGGTGGAGTAACACTAATGGTGATGTAACAGACCTGAGGTCAATGCATCTCCTCCCAGTGTGTGGTCTGTGAATAATATGTGGGCCCGTGGGTTCCAGAAGCAAGTGATCTCTTCGTGAAAGAATTTGGGAAAAAAAAAAGAGAAAAAAGAGTAGCTGTATCACAGTTAATACTCCCATTTCCTCACAAATCCATTCAGCGCTAAAAGGGGAATCAACATGCCTCACAAGGGAACAGGCTCTGGCTGGCTGAAGCTGGGGACACCTGAAGAAAGTCTACATGGAATGAGTGCCTGCAAAATAAACTGAAGTCTGTGCGTGAGGCAGGTGCATGACAACTTCTAAAGGCAGAATGGTTTTGGTTTTGATGCCTGTGAATGGATTTAATTGCATTGTGTGAGCTCTGATCATCACAGAATAGAAGAGAGGTTATTGACCAAGCTCTGCCCTCTCACCATGGCTTTCAGAGCATTGCTTTAGGAGTTACACAGTTCAGAACATTGGCCCCAGTGGCTTCTTCTCTTGCTTGACAAATATGCTGTGTAGAAGCGAATGGCTACATGGTAGTTTTAAGGGGAAACTAGTGGGATATTTTCAAACCAAAATAAGTTTAACCTTCCTGCGTATGTTCGTTCCCCAAAATGCTGTTTGGATTTGAAATGTTAAGTACTACAGTTTAACAGAGAGGTTGTAAATCTCTCCCTGTAATACTGCCTCTTCCTGTGTGTAGCAGAATGACTGGTCTAATTATTTTATCCTGGGGTTTTATTTATATCCTGTAGTTTCAGGTTGTGAACTTCACACTGTTTAAACGATTCTTCAAAAATGATTCTTGACTCGTGTGGTTGAGGTAAAGCTTATAGATTGATCCAGTGTGAGCCTCATGGATTGAGGTGTGTCTTTGGGGATATTCACATGGACATTTTTCAAATGTCTTAAATGAAGAAGTTTTGTATTTACATTAACACGATCCGCCTTGCCCATGGAGAAGTAATGTAATGAAAGAAAGAGGCAGTGATGCTAGTCTGTAGCCCGCCTCAGAGCTTCAGAGTAGCCGCTTTCCATACACATCTTGATGGCAAACGTATGCTACATGCTCAGTTAAGGTAAAGGCCATCATATATAATTTGTCAGTTGGTCCCCTGCAAGCTACTGGCCAAATTTTGCAACCACACAACGACTTAATGAGGGGAAATAGCATCCAAGATCTGTAGATTAGTCATTTTGGACTGATGCTGTGATCACATTTAGTTAGATACTGTTACAAGATGTTTCTGTTTGCTTTTACTTCACAAATGTCATTCATATGTGCCTCTGTGCGCAGGAGTTTTCTTGTGCCTAGAGTATATTTATGTAAGAATGGTATCCAGTTCTTCAAGTGCGTATGTCATGCTTAGAAGATAGGACGTGTCGGATTGACAGGGAGGTTGTGGAGTCTCCTTCACTGGAGACATTTAAGACCCGCCTGGATGTGTTCCTGTGTGACTTGGTCTCGGTGATCCTGCTGTGGCGGGGGGATTGGACAAGATGATCTTCCGAGGCCCCTTCCATTCCCTAATGATTCTGTGAAGGCAAAAAAAGAGACTTTGAGACATTCTTGCTGCAGGTGAAAGCTTGTGGCTCACAGTTCTCACAAGCAGTGTGCTTTCCTCACGTTGACTAATCATTTTTTGATTTATTCAGTTGACGTTATCTGTTCTCTGTTTTGATTTGTATGCTGGATAAGTGTGTTATTGAAATGAAGGGCGTGCGTTTTTCATACATCCTCCCAGGCCTGGTGATAAATATGATGCATATTAGAGTAAAAGAATGAAAAACCAATAATCAAATGCAGGTTTTTTTCCTCTTGGTTTTAATAATTCATGATAGAGTCTTTGACTTAGGAATTTGTACATATAAGATGACCTTGGCAAGCCAGGTCTCCAAGGAGATGATATGTCTGAGTAAGCACAGCTTACAGAGCATAAAAATTTAAGTGGCTCTTCTGTATCTTGATACTTGAAAGGGAATGACCTGAAAAAGAGCAAGAGTACATGTAATTTTCTAGAGGTATGGATGGATTAGTCTGCCTTGTTATTTTTTATTAAAGTTATACAGTAATGCTTCATCAGACCTTAGATGGAATCAAGGTAGATTATACCCTAGAGGTAAGAATCACCTTTATTCCACTGGCGCCTGTGCAGTTAAAGCCACGTTGCAGAGATCATATTACTTTAATTGATTGGTGCAAGGCCTTTAAGTTAATGAACGAGCGAGCCTTAGCTCCTAATCACCAAACCCGATGATCTTAAGTGTGTTTTCCAACCTAAGTGATTGTACTATTTTGTTTTGGTAACCGAAGCATACCAGTGTCAACTGCCTGCAGTTTGAGTCATACTCTATTCAATAACTACATCTTCAAACATTTGTTCCTTGAGAAATGGAAAAAGAGAAAACAACCCCCTTTTTCTCTAAGTTCAGTGCAACTCCAAAGCAGTAATTTTTACTCGTGCGTATTTGAATCACAGAGTAAAAACAAGTTTTGAGGAAGAGCCCCAAAACCCCACCTGACACCTCTGTGAAGGTTCCCAGACTGGAAAGGACTTGCTTGTGGACAAATCCACCGGCCTAAGAGAAGAGGTATTTCCGTCCCATGGACAGGGAGTCCTGCGTGACCAGGTTTTGTGACATTTTGATTGCACAGCAGCATTTGAGGGTCTCAGACTGAAGACACATGGGTCTGCCTCTCCCCTAGGTCCCCTTAGAGGAAGGAGTTAGTGGTGAATAAGGACATGAAAAAAAGAGTATAGCAGGAAGCCCTTCCCTTTTCTTATTTAAGATAACAACCAGATCAACACTGATTGTCACTCTGTTTTGCACAAAACAGATTGTCACTCTATTTTCCGATCAGTAATTAAAACTACCACTGTGTGAGTGGTACTTCGGGAGACTTCAGCTCTGCTACAGCAGTAACAGATGTCTGTGTGGAAGCAAGAATCTGTCCCTTACCTCTTCCCTGGGAAGTTTTAAATGTTGAATACACAGATGATTTTGAGACTGCATGTCTTGGTTTGGGTTGATATTTGTTCTGGGGAAGAAAAGCGCCAAGAAATTTCCGATGCTTTAACAAAGTTCAGCGTAAGTGTTGCTAGTATTGATTGTATTTTATTTTTTTTTTGGCTGCTGAAAGTGATTTTTAATACTTTGATACTCATGGTTTCACCTTTCAAAAGCTTGTCGTTGCTCTTGCTTCAAGTCTTGCCTCCTTACCGCAGATGACCAAACTGTATGTGCAATCTCCTGTCCAGCATTTATTCACAGCCTGGCTTTCAGGGCCCCTCTATTCGCTCATGACACACCTTACCCAAGAAGGGAGTATTATTTTCCTAATGACCAGCTGCATTTTAATTGTGTGTTCTGGGAATAACCATCAACTGGTGAAATACGGCGTGCTCAGCTGTCAGTGATTTAACGTGATCGCTGCTCTTTTGTCACAGCAAACCATATTCTCCTGTATCACTCGTGTCTGGAATGGTTGCAGCAGGTTTCCTCCAGAGGAAGTATCAGTGAGAACAGTACCAACATAACCTGGGCAAAGCTGAATTTGCATGGCCCTGCAGTCAGAGCATTTGTCAACACAAAACAAACTGGCAGAGGTATGAAATGCCCACGACCAAGAGATAAGCATTATAAAAAGAACTTCTGTATTTTGGAAAATAGATATTCTTGACCTGGGATGGAAAGTAATTCTAAATGCATTGAGCACACAGAAATAGCTAATAATTTTTGAGTTAGTTTTACTATTTTTGTCCCAAAGCCTCAGCTGCTACAATGATTTGTTTCTGCAAGCATCCTAGTTTTTAAAATAAGTTATCGAGCCCCTTGTTGTGAGAGAAGTTCGGAAACACAAACCTCAAAGCTTAAAATTCTTTAAAAATGTAGAATTCTTTTAAAATTTAAAGTTCTTTTAAAAAGATATTGAGATTGATTAAAAAGGGAACGTTGGTTTCGCTTATTCCTTAGGGAAAGAGAAGTTAATTTATTTTTTAAGTGCTTGAAACGGTCCTTAATATCTCTCCTACTTCGTTGCTGCTTGATTATGTCCCTTCAGAAATAGCAAGAAGTGCTTAAACTGTAGCAGAGCATAACCAGTCCCAACTAAAATTTGTTGGCTCTGCAAAAAAATCTCTTCATGTATTTCCACCAGGAGTTGCTTTCCCAAAAACAGGGCTGACTCAGAGCTGAGACACCTTCCTGCAGCTGCTGAATGCACAGGCTTCTATTCACCAGGGCTCTGCTGCTGCTCAGGGGCTTCTTCCCCTGCAGTTAGTGACAAGAGCAGAGGAAGAGCTCCTTCTTGGTGGCTTTTCATTGAGCTGAGCAACCTCTGCTTCAAGACATCGTCTTCCTGAGCAACGAGGGCAACACTTGGCCATACAAATAGTTTCTGTACAGATCAAAAGATTGTTGGATGTAGATATTAACAGCTAATGTTATTGATATTCATGATGAGACATACGGGGCTTACTTACTGTCTGCAAATGTTGGAGTGGGTGGATAAGAGTTGGGTTTTAGGGAACTGGAAAGAACCTGGTTGGTTTTTTTTTTCCATTTGGATTCTTAAAACAGATAACAGTGACTAATTTGGACAACGGATTCCATGGGTTGAAAGGGAAAAGTAGAAACAAAGAAAGAAAGGAGAGGAAAAAATGACAGAGGAAGCTTACCTTATATATAATGACGTGCAATTGCTGCTGGTACCAGAAGAAAACTTTTCATCATTAGTAGGGTCATTTTTCAGCTTTAGGTGCTCACATTTCTGTCAGCAATTGAACCGTGGTAAATATCAATGGCAGAGATTGTTGTTTGTGACTTGTACGAGGTTAGAATTCCTGTGTGTCCTGCACCAGCCAAGAAATCTGTGGTTCAAAGGAGGAAATACGTGCATGTATGAGTGTTGTTACCTACCTTTTATAATAACTAATTATTTTGTATTATCTGCTTGCCTTCTGTTCTGTTTGCTTGCTTTAAGGAATGCAGCAGTCTCCAGCCCAAGGAGCATGGCTGCTGCACCAGGAGTCTGCTTCTACAGGGAAAGCTGACTGCATTTTCGTGGTGTTAGAGATCTTGGAGCATCAAACTGAGATGATAGCCGTTTAGTTTAGACACAGATTAAAGAAGAATCATAGCTAATTGTGGCAGTTCCTGGCAGAGGGGGGCCAATATATTGTTATGGTCCTTTAAGAGATTTTTTTGTGGACACAGTCCACTCGTCTCCTTTCTCTGTGATTCTTCTTCCTTCATCAGTCCTTTGTTTCTTCTGGGCAGCTTCTTTGCCTTTTCTTAGGTTAGTTATCTGCTGTTTGCTTTTTCTTCCTTCCTACATTTCACAGTGACCATGCCTCCTTGAGTTGGAAGGGCACCACTTGCTGAGTCCAGGTATTGCTTCACTGTGTTCTGCAGAGATCCTTTGAGCTGCAGAAGAGAACCAGTGCTCCAGTAGCAGGGTGGTGTGTGGTGTCATAGTTCTGGAAGGATCCCTTCATCTTCCAGTACTGCACAGTCAAGTTCAACTTCAGCTGGATTTTTTAATGCTCAGTGAAACGTGAGACACTTGGGTGTGTGCGAGACACCTCACATTGTATCCAGAGCTCTTCTCTCCTCATCTTCAAGGGTGAATTATTGCGGTACTTGCAGGAAGAACAGGCCCGCAGAGAAGAGCTAACACATCATGGCTAGTGCTGTAACTGCTGCAAGCAGTGAGATTCCAAGGAAAACGCTACTCTGCTTGTGTTCTGAGTCAGCTGAAAGACCTGCTCGAAGAGGCCTTTCAGCTTTCTGAGAGGTCTTGAGGCTCCACAGAAAATCAGTGGCAGCATTCAGCACTGACTCTCCTGAGGCAAGTGGGGGCTTATGCTTCGATCCACAGTGCTACTCCATGAGTCTTCAGTCAGCTCATTACATAATGTTGGTCTTATTAATGATGAGTGGTTTAATCCAACCAGAGCAAATGAACCTTAGATTGCTCTGGGGAGGAGGGCTGCATTACATGAAAATTACAGGATGCCAGAGCTGTCCAAGAACATTTTAAGTTGAATACATGTGATATTATGCAGATATAAAAAGTCTGCAGGTGGCTGCTCTCTCATCTTCACCTCTTGACTTTTCAACTGTGCCTCTAGAGAGGATTTTCAAACACTTCTATGTCGGGACAACAGACAATGGACGGCTGCCCAGATACAACTTGTGTCCTGCTGGGAGGAGAAGAAATTACCATCTTCATGTTCAGCTTCTCTGTTGCATGACCGTTTCTTCTTGGCCAACAGACATAGAAAAGAAATAAACAAAAGAACTGCACTTGCAGTAAAACCTCCACTTAAAGAACTTGTTAGAACAAAGGCCTCCAAGCACTCTCAGTAATCAACAATAAACTACTGATTAATTGCAGGAAAAACTTAAGTTGTGGGAATAGCTTAGCACATACCTTCAAAACACATCCATCAGGTTTTATTTTCTTTTAGTACAGCAGGAGGGGTGGGACTGAGACAAACGGGTTTGTGTTGCCCTTTATTAAGCGATGAATCTCCTCATCTGTGTGTGTGCTTTTATCACAGGTCATTGTAGGAGTCATTTGAAGTTTTACATGGAAACTTCTCACATTAGCCTACTCCAGTGTAGACATGGAGTTCAGTGGACGTTGGAGCTTGCTTAACTATTTTCCCAAAAGGTTTCTTTCATCACCAGTAGACTTGGAGAGCAGACAAATGAAATATGTGTTTAGATGATGACATGTAAGAAAGGGATCTCAGTGCAATAGCCTGTTACCAAGATATTTGCTTTTGCAGCAGCTACTTCTTCAGAAAACCCTCAGCTTGCTGTAAAATGTATTATTAGTGAGCAGCTTCAAAGCAACATAATCTTCCCTCCCACTTTTGATTATTCAGTAAAGAAAGGATTCTTAACATAATCATATGGTTCAGCTGATTATGTAAACTATCTTTCTCGCAATTAATAGTTGAGCGAAAGCCGGCTCTGAAGAGACACCCTAATGGATCTTTGTTACCCTATCAGATTTCATAAAGAGACTGTTTAATGAAGCTTTTTCTGTACAAACGAACCAGTAAATAACAAGCATGAAAACCTCATCGTTTTAGGACTATCAGTTTGCTTGCTGATACTGGAGCAGATTTCTCTATAATTGCAAACTTTTTATTTCGGAACACTTGTAACCTAATCACTGCTATCTCACTGTGATCATAAGGTTTCATTAATTATTTTTTTAAAAAACAATTAAAACAGAGAGTGGGACTTTGGCACGGAGTCGCAAGAAGTTTTGATGACTTCCAGAGAAGTGACTGTTACACAAATACCAGGAACGAAAAGAACTTGTTATCTTTAACAAGAGCTTGATTGGATGTAATAAAAGTTCCTTGTTAATTTACTGGAGTTAGCAGCTATGCTGGTAATGAATTTATAATCAACAACATTTGATCTTCTGCGGAAGCTTTTGCCCCTTTCTCCCCCCACCCAAAATGTTTCTGGAGAGAGTCCAGATAATTTCCTTTAATAGGGATTAGAACTTTAAAGGAGTGTTGCTTTATAGTGACCCTTTTTGGCAGTTTATCAGAACACTTTTGCAGCTGGTAAGTATAACTACAAAATCCTGTGGAGGGATGACTATTTTTCCTTAAACAATCTCTCCTCTCCCCTTCTTGCCACGGGCAGCTCATTGTTTACAGCAACACTGACAAAATAGAGAATCACAAAAATGGGTTGCATGAACAGGAAAGCTTTGATTCCACGGGAGTAGCTCCAAAAATGTCTTTTGTGTAATGCATGTTAAGTGAAGTCATTGCCCTAGAACTTTGAAATAATTCTACCCAAAGACACACAACTTGTTTTTCTTAAGAGCAGTTATGTTTTGCTTCCGAGTTCTGAGAAATCGCCTGTGTTTTTAACAGCAATTAGGGCTGACGTTCACATGGGTACTCACACAAAGGCGGGTGAAATGTTCTGCTGCATGTGTAGGGAAGTTTTCCTCTTGACTCATTTTGCTTTCACAGTCATTTTTTTACAAACTGGTATCGCTGGAATCCAGTGTCTTAGTGGAGAGGAGGTTGGCTGGCTGTTGTTGCTTTGTTAACTTTTTAAAAAGTCTCTCAATCACCTCTGTATTCCCTTTAGTCACAACCCCTGCCAAGTACTGTCCTGATCTGTGGGGGTGAACGCCAGTGGCACAGCGACAGATGGACAAGGTAGACAGGCGGCCCGTATAATCCGTCCTATGTTGGATTTACAAGTCTATAAAAACTCAGTAAAGAAAAGGTTCTCATTAGGTAGAGGCAGGGGGCTGATTGATTTGCAGGCCACACTCAGTTTATGGCTGCCTTCTGTGTGAAAGTCCACCTGACGGTGTGACTAGTTAGACTTCATTTACTTCTGGTAGCACTGAGCATTATTCATGTTTTTGTGGTAACTTTTACCCCAATTTGGCACCTAAGTGTGGACTAGCTCCTTTTTGACTCTGTAGAAATAAAACCCTTAAGCCAGAGGTCAGGGGGAAAGCTGAGTGAAAGACTCTTACCACGTGTGGGCTGTAGAAGGCAGGAGCTGTTTAATTGAAAGGGAACCTTAATGCTGTCAAAGCTCTCCTTTCAACTTGTGTAGACCTCTGCATTGGCGCAACCGCCTCCTCCCAATATTGAGAGAAGCTAAAAGAAACACTTACTTTGTGCATCATCACTCTTGCTGATTCTCAAAACAATCCATTTTCACTTGTGTGGTGGGAGCCTTTCTAGGGAAGGAATTTTTTCCTCGTAACAGAAAGAAGAACACTGGATTTACAAATAATACAAAAGGCAGTGAGAGCTGCATCGCTCAGGCAGATTTTTCAGATAGGAGCCTTTGTTCTCTGTGCTCCTAGCGCTGCTGCGGGTGGATTCGGGGAGAAAGATGATGAAGCCTGTCTGTAGCACCCACAGAGCGCAGGAGAATCATGCTGGCACCAAGCAGTGGGTGTTTTGGTCATGGATGTGGAGCACGGCCTGACCCATGGAGAGCAAGGGCCAGCTCTGACTCTGTTGCTGGCCTTGGGCACACTGCAAAATGGAACCAAGGACCATTGCTAACAAGAGGTTTCAAATACGTGTGAAAGCAGTTTTTATCTTATCTAAGACTATGAAAACCAGAATATGTGTGTGCCATACTCATCGTATTTTTTGGGGAATCCCACCTAAACAAATGATGACAGATTCCTAATGAGGAACTCTTGAACCAGTCTTGTGGAACCATAGGTACTTCTATTCATGTACTCCTGCACTATTCCAGTGAGTCCAGTTCAGATTTCTTCAACTATACAAAGGAGTTCTAGCAATTCTGTCTCTGCATAAAGTATTTTCCTTCTATCAATGTTTGAGTTGTTGCCTCTAAGTTTTATTGAATATTACCAATTCTTAATGAGAACAGCAGTTCATAACCATTTGTGATAATTTAAGGAAAGGACAAGTCTTAAATAAAATATTCTTTTTAAGTCCGGTTAATGGAAATTATTGCAAAGTGTTTAGGATTATTAATGTTCAAAAAAAAGGTCAACCTTAAAAGGGTTGTCATTTGGATAGTTGATAGTCCTCACGGTTTCCTTTCATGACATTTTAATACTTGTTCTGTCTTACTGGATAACGAAAAGCTTCTCTTTAACCTTAAGAGAGTAAAATGAGAAAACTGGCAAACTGAAATAACTGTGTTTCAGCCAATGATGGTTTGTGACATTGTGTCATCATTCCAGAAAAGATCTGAGTCTTGAGTTTAGTCAGCGAATTGGAGTTACCATTATAAAACCCGTTAGGAAAAATCTGTCTGGGCATTTCGCTCAATCACTGTCATTATTAGATCTTTATTATGATTATTATTATGATAATAAATCTTAATTATTACTGTTGTTACTGTCTTCTTATTACCCACCCATCCTTTTTATTCAAGGGAAGGGAGGAAGGAAGGAAAGAAAGAAACTCCCATGGGATGCAGTTAACCATGTAACTCATCCCTACCCTTTGATACTACAATTAGTCCCTCAGATTTGATTCATCAAAACCATTGACTGGGGCTGAGGAACCAGATTCTGTTAATTTTAATGGGGGTTAGACAGCCATCTCCTAAGGCAGCTTTGAAAAACCTTCACTGGATGCTTTATGGCTCTGTTTGGGGGCAGCAAATTGTTTACTCAGTGACATAGCTGCATTTCCCAGTACAGCTAACTTAAATAATAACTAACTTAAATAAACGAATAACTGCTAACTTAAAGTTTGAGATAATCTTTCTTACTTCCTTAAGTTTAAAGAGCCTGTATTTCTGTTTCGCCAAATTTTCCATTTCATTTCTGTTGACTCCTCTACAGGACAGTTTCCAAGGGGAATGACTATTCTGGAAAGGGACTAGCAGATAATCCCTCTTGCTTGCAAGGAAAACAAAACCTTGTGTTTTGACCTTCATCCTGCAAGAACTGGTATATGTCCTGTTCTCCTCTTCTGGACATCACATTCTTCAGAAAACAAATTTCTTTCCATCCAGTCCTGGATGATGTGTGTAAAATGTGCTTCACCTTAAATATGGAGGCTTTCTGAAAAATTGCTGAACCAGACATCGGAGAGGAAAGAGAAGAATTGCCTATTCCAAGAGAACAAAAAAGCAGCAAATGCAGGTACATTTTCCATTTGCTGACACGCAGACCCCAGGAGTGGACTGGATTCCCTTTCCCATGCATTGCTCCCCTTCCGTCTGGGAAATAATAACAGCAAACCTCAACTCTTATGATAGGGCAACTTCCTTAGAGGTATCTGCTCTTCAGACAGCTCCTTTGAAAACAGAAAAACGTTTGCCATGTGTATAAACAGAAATATCCTTAGTTACAGCAACATGGACAGCAGCTGTTTAAATTTGCCTTGTTTAATTTATATCTGTGCTGTCTTCCTTGTATATATCCCTTAGTTATGTTTTTGTCAGTTGTGTTTCTTTAAACTTATTATAAATCTGTATTTCCCTCATAAACCAGTCTGGAAAAGGGCATCTGTAGTGGAAACTGGTTTTAGTGACTTGACACTTTGACTCTTTTATGTTGTGAAATGAGTTTTAATTTTCTTAACATAGGCCAGGCATGGTACATAAACCTCTTCCCCCCCAGGGAGGCTTTTATGTTTGGTTCCTTTAGTGGCAAAGCTTTTGAATTTCTCCCCTTGATTGACTTGATTATGATCTTCCCTGTATATATCCTTCATGTTGATGAATTCCTGGTAGGGATCCTCAAAGGAGTTTACAAGCTTCAATGCTAGATGAAACAGAAGAATTAAATTATCCCTGCAAAAGCTGCTACTAATGAAAGTAGGAAGTTGAATATTAGTGCTGCAGATTTATTTAGTCGTTGGGTGTCTAATTGGAGATACTGGGAAGAGATTCATTTTGAGAGAATAGGTGCTCTGAGGTTTCTAACGGGTACCTGAATCTGCACAAACTCAGAACCCAGTCTGGAAACGTAGGTCAAATCTGTAAAGGTTGTCTGGCTTACTCTGCTCTTGCTCTTTGCTAATGCGGGGATGGAATGGATCCAACCATCCTTGATCTTCTACGCACTTAGGAGAAAACTGTTGGGACAATGTCACTGCTGCAGGAAGCAGCCAATCCCATGGTCCTTAAAAAACCAAGCAGCATGTGTCTGCAGCCCTGAGAATCTACTTTATGAGAAGAATGCTCCTGTCCTCTGTTAAAGTGTGCCATCAGAAAAGGCTAGATTTTACCCTAGGAAATGTGTTTTATATTCAGGCTAGAGAATCTTTACTGGCCCAATCTAGCAGCCAGTAAGCCACCCTGATCAAAGGATGTTTCTGATACTCAGCTTTACAGTCCTCATGGACATAGAACATTTTGAAAATTAGCGCTTTTGTAACTGATTTGGGTTTTATGGCACAAATAATCTAAATGAAAAAATTGACAGGTGACTCTGTTTGCTGCACCTTTGGCTGTAAGCCACCAGCTTTGCACAGGAAAGGGCTGAGAAGCATTTCTAGTAGGAGACTGGAGATCAACCTGCTCCTTCCCCTTTTGTGCCTTCACACCCATCCTTTGTTTCTTTTCTCCCTGTAAATTAAATAGGGAGAGGATTGGAAGTGTGAAAGTGAGAAATGTTGTGGGTTGAGAGTTTAATAAATAACAACAGTGACAAATAACAACAACAGTAAGTGTAGGGGAAAGGGGGAAATAACAGCAAAGGAAAAGCCAAGAAAGAAAATAAAGCTGTCAAAGCAGGGTGTAGAGAGGTGGAGGTTGGTCTCTACTCTCAAATAACAAGTGACAGGACAAGAGGAAATGGCCTCAGGTTGCACCAGGGAAAGTTTAGGTTGGACATCAGGAAAAACTTCATTACAGGGGTCATCAGGCCTTGGACCAGTCTGCCCAGGGAAGGGGTTGAATTGCCATCCTGGACATGTTTCAAAGTTCTAGATCTAGAAGCTTAGGGACAGGTTTGAGCAGTGGCCTTGAGACACTTGGGATAATGGTTGGACTTGACGATCTTGGAGGTCTTTTTTGACTGAAACAATTCTGTGATTCTATGAAGTGAAGCAAATGAAACCGGTTGCTCACCACCAACTGACTGATGCCCATCCAGTCCCTGAGCAGCAGCCCACATGCCAGCCTTCACCCCCCAAGTTTTACCTGCTGGAAATTGTGTCATAATGTCTGGAATATCGTTTGTGTCAGCTGGATTCAGCTCTCCTGACTGTGTCCCCTCACAGCTTCTTGTCCACCCCCCCAACCTGCTCACTGGTGGAATGAGGATCAGAAAAGCCTTTGTACTCTGTGAGCTCCGCTCAGCAATGACATCCCCCTGTTATCAGCACTGATTGGAGCACAGCTCCAAACACAGCCCCACACCAGCTACTGTGTGGGAAGACAATTAACTCTGTTCCAGCCAAAACCAGCACATTTGGAAGATGAAACTAAGTGAAGAAAGGCAGGATGAGTGTCAGGTTTTTCACAAACTTTTTTTAAAGCATAAAGCCGTAGTTGTGACTTTTCTGCAAATTAAATCAGTTAAACTGGAGTGAACTGGAAGGGCAGGCAGGAGAGACAGAGGTATAACACGCCTGAAAATAGCCATAAATCTAGGCTTGGACATCTCTGTGTATAAATTCTTTTCCAAACACATAAAATGGAAAGAATACAGAAATGAACTAGAGGAAAGCACGAATCCCTCACAGTGCAGAGCTCTCCCACCCTCTCTTATTGGCTTCCCTTGTCTCAGCTGTCGTTTGTCACTGCTGTTAGAGCAGGCTGAAAATGGTCCAGGTTTTATGAAAACTGCCATGACCCATTTTCCTGCCTTGACAAAGAAAAGGATGTTTTTTGCAGCGTGGGGAGAAGTGTTATTTTCTCCAGTGAAAGCGAGTTTATTGTTTTAAATGGTGGTTGTTTCTATTTTGGTTGGTCTGTGTGTATGGAAACACTGCCCACTGCCACAAATCAGGCCTGACGTGCTTCTTTCTTGCTGTCTTGTTGCAAAACTAGAATGATTAGGGTTTTAATCACTGATTATCGTGCTCACATAAGTTTCTAATCTATTCTTAACACTATGAACTTGTGTGTGTGGTCTCCTGCAGAAGTGTTTTCAGGGACTGCTGGCAGAAAAGGGGTGGTTTTTCTCACCAGTTTTGAATTTGCTGCTGTTCACTAGATCAAAGAAGGAGAAACACAAGAGTTTGTTAAGATCTTGGGGTGTAGCTAGTTCCTGGTGGTAATCTTTTGAGCTTTACATGGCAACACACCTCCACTACAACCGTACCCATGCTCCTCTTGCTGCCTTTCTCTGCGTATTGAGGCAAATCCGTGCTACAGAGAATTGGGATTGTTTCTCTCACAAATCATAGAATTGTTAGGGATTGGAAGGGACCTCGAGAGATCATCTAGTCCAATCCCCCCACCACAGCAGGATAAGCAAACTTGCATAAATCAAATGTTATGAAGTCCATAAATGGTTCCAAGTGAAGATCAGAACATACCTAATGCAGAGGTATGTTTTCAGCATTATTAACTGAACGTGAATGGTATAAAAATTATTTCAGTGAGAAAACTCTTGAGTGAGCCACAGTATTTTGGAACTTGCAGGCCAGATAAACATACCATATGAAAATACTTCTTCATGCAGTTTCTGGTGAGGTTCTGATGTTTCCAGAGCTTTGTAGATATTTTCAGACCCCCCAAAATGAAATCTAGTGGTCCAGATAAGTTCTGGGATTGGCACTTTTGGAGTGAGACCACAAAAGGAAGATTGAGACACCGTGGTTGTTTGTTTAAACGTGTGCTGGGGATGATCTGCTCAATGACAGAGAAACCTGAGCGTGTATGGTTGGACTTGGTGATCTAGGAGGTCCTTTCCAACTATGATTGTTCTGTGATTCTGTAAAAGCTGGGGTTTAGACCCACTTTGGCTGTTGCAGGTTGGACTGGCAGATCTCTGCCCTTTTCCCCAAGGGCATCGTCCCGTTCCTATGCCATATATTTTGAGCTTGGCGAATGACTTAGGGGAATAATTGTTGTGCTGTGACCAGGCGTGTGCCTGTGAATATTTCACAGTCCACTCTAATGGTTGTGGTGGTGAAGAATGTCTGGAAATCAGGTTCACCCTACTGAGGAGGTATGCCAGACATGGGAGCCAAGACCACAGCAGAAATGGTTGCATGCAGGCAAACAATGGAGTGCTGCACGGCAAGCAGCTCAAGAATTTGCAGTCAATCAGCTGTAGTTGTTAATGGAGACACTAGACAAGGCTGTTCTGGTGGTTTCTTCACCCTTTCTTTTCCATGATAGGTTCTTTCCTCATTTCTTGCCATCTGCACAACTGTACAGGTTTCCTTTCACCTCTTTTGCTTCTTTCCTGTCTTATCACCACCCTCATCTTACCATCCATCTCCCATCAGGAATGGATGTCTGTGTCTCAGAAGGGTGGATGTGAGGAAAGAAGAATAGTCCCCCACAAACATGCAATTCTCTAAAACCACAGGTGCATTGTAGGAGTTTCAGTCATTGTTTTGCCTCATTTATTTCTCCTTTTATTCTTCTGACTAACTTTCTATCAGCCACCCTTGCCAACAAGAAGACAGAAAAACCCCAGAGCTTTGCAGAAGCCTTTAGCGGTTTTGAGTTGGTGGCCAAAACTAACTGAATTTGTGGAAAGAGAAAATAATGAGGAAATGCAGATGAGGTAAGGGAAATGCTTCAGGGACTGGACTAGAATGTAGATGAAGGAAGTAAGGTCCTGGGAATAGTCTGTTTGAGAATGGCTTTGACTACATTAATGAGCATGAATTGAAAAATACATGGGTTTTAATGTTTGTTTAACGATGTTGTGTGTTAACAATTTAACTATCACCTAGAAGCACTTTCCTGAAGTAGCAGGACAGGCTCCTGGGACCAGCTACTCCCCGCTGAACGGTGCGACTCTTTTTGGCGCCAGTGTATTCCAAGTGATCACCTATCACCACTGCCTTTGAGCTGGTACGATCAGCTGCCTAAATAAGATGTTTGAAGAGGAATGTGTACTTTGCAGACTGAGGATCTGAAAGGCAGTGAGGAGTGACAAGCTTCAGGAGAGTGCTCAGGCCTGCTAGCATGAGTGATAGAGGCAGAGAAGAGACTTAGGGACAACTGGGGAGAGCAAGGCTGAGCAAACCTGGAGTGGAGCTTCAGGAGAGAGGACTACACTGAACAGGAGGGAAATCACATCAACATATGCTGCACGTGAGATTGAATTAGCTGTGAGGGTGACATGGGGATTGCGTAGTGCTGCAGCTCCTGACCTGTCACAAGGATGAAACACATACTCCACTGGGCTCCCTGCAAGTCCAGTAGCCTATTCCACCCCAAGAAAATCTTCCTCTCATTTAAATTAACAGGTTTTTAGAATATCCTGAATTTCTTGCTGAGTTTATCATCAAAGTTTTGAACTTTTTTTGTTAAGGAACAGGTCAGGAAGGTTCCTTTTTCACTGAGAAAATGAGCATTTGCAAAACAACTCAACATGGAAATTCCATACGTGGTACTGGGTGACTCCTGCAGTTCTTGTCCCCTCATCCCTGTTCCCCTCAGCAGGCTATACGAGCTGTATCTCTCAGGTTGCAGCATGCACAGCTTCTGGAGAGGGTTCAGCGTAGGACAATGAAGATGGTAAAGGAGGTGGAGCACCCCCCTTATGAGGAGAGGCTGAGGGAGCTGGGTCTCTTTAGCTTGGAGAAGAGGAGACTGAGGGGTGACCTCATCAATGTCTACAAATATCTGAGGGGTGGGTGTTGGGAGGATGGAACTGGGCTGTTCTCCATGTCATGTAGTGATAGGACAAGGGGCAATGGTTGTGAGCTGGAACATAGGAGGTTCCACATCAACCTGAGAAGGAACTTCTTCCCAGTGAGGGTGATGGAGCACTGGAACAGGCTGCCCAGGGGGGTTGTGGAGTCTCCTTAACTGGAGATATTCAAAACCCACCTGGATGTGTTCCTGTGTGACTTGGTTTAGGTGATCCTGCTGTTGCAGGCAGATTGGACTGGATGATCTTTTCGAGGTCCCTTCCGATCCGTAATGATTCTATGATTCTATGATTCTGGGGTATGATGTCTCTGTGAGAGATGGGAAACAGGATCTGATGAGGGAGCCTTAGAGAGGAAAATGGGGTCATAGCGCTCTTGGACTCTCATGGGATACTAAAGGGATTCTCCTTTGTTGTAATATGTTGGGATGGTGGTTTTCTTTCTGGGCTTCCAGATTTTACATGGAAAGCTTTCACAGTGACAGAATGTTTAGATTTTAATAAAGACACACCTTCTGCACAACTTTCTTGCTTTCTTGGCCTCTCTTCTAGCCTAGATGTGCTTAGGTTTGGAGCGTTTACATGGCTACCACGGTTCTGATACCCAGGGCCTGCTAGAACTGAGCGTATTTCAAAACACTTGGCTTCCGTTGGGCAAAGGAGAACATGAATGGCAAATGCCTCCAAAACTGGAAGCTTTAACCCTTTGGTCCCTGACAGCCCCATTCCCAGTAGTGCTAACTTCCCTTTCACTGCACGACAATGAACCTTCGCTTCTGCTTCGGGTCCTCACCTTCAGCGTGGGCTCTCTGCATAGCTCCCGTCGGGGTCAATTATGTGGCAGGAGAGGCCCACAGCGGCGCAGACTGTCCCTTAATTGTTACTGTGGGATCCTCCCGCTCCATGCAGTCGCTGGGGCTCGTTTACAATTCTGACACATCCAGCGTGCCCCGCATCAGGAGCCCTGTGAACTGGACAAAAGTTAGAAAGTGCCAGCGCTGCTCCTGGCCAAAAGCTCATTAAGATAGGCATCTCCTGCTAGTGAACATCACACACATGACAGAGACAGCTCTCTCCAAACAAGGAAGGTTGTTTTGTTCTGCCTTACTAGGCTTCCAGATAAAAAGAATTTGAGGCTACTCAAAGGGCCAGCTGTGATATGAAGGGAGCAGGTTTAAAATAGCTCTCAGGGGCAGTAAATGCTTAATGATCAGATCTTTCATTGCGCTTGGAACATTTGAGGAAACTCAGCCAGCTAAAATTTTTGGTTGATTACTTTAACAGAGGCCCTTTGTTCATATTATCATGCAGAACAATTAAGCCAATGCAAGCGAGTCTGCTTAGCTATATACATAATTAAAATGTTAGGCTGTAATTAAACAGGCTGTATGGGCACAGAGAGCACCTATTCACTTCATAAAAGGGTTCCATCACGGCCTTAAGCTTGTTTTCAACCCTATTTTATTATGGGTTTAGAAAAATGAATTTTAGACAAGATAGGTAGTAGAAGATGATGTATTTCCAGCGAGGAGTTATTAAGGTTTTACAATGGAAAGAAGAGATAGAAGTTTATAGGGCAAAATTTAATATATTAAAAGGAGCACATCAGTCTATAGGAGGTTCCATATAAATATGAGAAGGAACTTCTTCCCAGTGAGGGTGACAGAGCACTGGAACAGGCTGCCCAGGGGGGTTGTGGAGTCTCCTTCACTGGAGACGTTTTAAGACCCACCTGGATGTGTTCCTGTGGGACTTGGTCTAGGTGGTCTTGCTGTGGCAGGGGGATTGGACTGGATGATCTCTCGAGGTCCCTTCCAATCCCTAATGATTCTATGATTCTGTGATTTTAACTTGCTTAAAAGCTCATTTTGAAGGTGTTGTCTCCACTTTTCTCATATTTTGGCATCTCCTATGCAGGAGTCAAGCTTTCAAATTAAGAAGTTTATGATTATGTGGCACCTGAAGCTTCCTCCAAAAGGAAACCCTTTTGATCTATAAAATAGTTTAATTAAATTCACTTTCAACTTGGTGTACCTGCTTGAAATCAAGAGCTTATTGTCAAATATCGTATCATTCGGAGGCCTCTCAAGCCTAATAATCACCATCTTTCTTTTGGGATTTCTCTCAGATGGGAGTTAGTGAAAACAACGTGCTCTTGGCAGGGGCAGGCTGGCTTTTCACAAGGGTTTGCAGGAATGAGCCAGGATCTTTTTCGATTTCCAGGGTAGCAGAGCTGGAATGTTACGGAGTTTCTCCCAGCTAGGGCACCACTAGCTCTTAGGAAGCTGATTTTGGCTCCCCTACATTTTTTTGGTCACAAAATCTCATTTACCGGGTTTTTTTTTTTAAGATCAGGAAGTGTTCTTAACTCTAGGACTGGGAGGATAACAGCAGAGAAGAGGAACTTGATAGAAATCACCTTCTTTTGAAATAAAGGCGAAAGTCTGTATTTGTTTACTATTTTTGGTTACATCCATCAGGTGACATATTATAGACCAGTAGCAGTGGCTTTAGGGATGTACCAGCCAGTTGAGGCAGCCCCAGAAGAGATCCCGGTGTTCATCCTGCCCGTCTCTCATGTATTAGACCACAGCAGTCTATTTACAAGCAAGGTCCTTGGATATTTTTCTGAGATGGGAATAAGAGCCAGTCACAGAATCACAGAACTGTTGAGACTGCAAAAGATCTTTAAGATCACTGAGGCCAGCTGTAACCCCAGCACTACCAGGTCGCCACTAAAAACTCTTCACATCTTTTAAATCCTTCCAGGGCTGGTGGCTCCACCACTGCCTGGGCAGCCTGAGCCAGGCCTTGGCAACCATTTCAAGGAATAAATTTTTCCTAATATCCAACCTAACTCCCTCCTAGTCTGCTGGGCTCATCCCATTGCCTTCAAGAAGTTGAAGTGGCCCCTGCTGTGTGTTCTTCACTAATCCTCTGGGCCAAGCAGTCCTTGGGAACCTCTCTTTGGAAATGTTAAGATTTCACAGGCTGATCAGCAGGAGTAGCAATGAATGATTTTCAATGTCTTTGAAAACTGAAATTTAAAGACAAAACATGACAATGAGAGAAGTCTTTCCTTACCCCTGTAACAGACAGTGACATGTTTTTCCTAATTCCTTTTCTTGTGCCTTCCGTCCAGACTGAAGGGCTTATTCCTCTGTCGCGCTGGGTCTCCCTCTAACGTGCAAACACACTGACTTACCCAGAGCTGGATCTGAGAATTTCCTCTGAAATTCTACTGACATATCTTCTTTTACAGAGTTTCACAAAACCCCTTAGAGTTTATAATGGCTATTGTGTCAATTTCCAGGGAAATGCATTTTAAGAGAACAGTGGCGTGCACTGACTTTCTGGCACATTTGAGCTGTGTCATCCAAGATCTGGAGAAACCCATTGGCCTGTTACTGGATTCTTGGCTTCAGGGGTCTTCCAGCAGATTGATTTTGCTGGAGCCTCATTCTAGAGGTATTGTTGTAGCAAACACTCCTTTCAATATTTTAATCGTAGCCAGAAAGAAAAAATGACGCACTACTTGCTGGAGAGGCCAGGAGTAAGAGCTCCAGTTGCAGTGTTTACTATCCAAATGCAGTTTTGCAGTCGTCAAGAGTTTCTGTACTCCTCAATTTCTCCAGGGTTTGCTTAACTTCTTGCTTGAAAAGTGAATTAATGAGCCCATTTTCTTAGGCACTCTATGCATTAATGCGAGCCGTGATCGTCACAAGCATGGTAGTTATGATCGCTTTGTCTTAATAAGAGTGAGCTCATCATGGTCATTGTTTTGATGGAGTAGATAATTCCCACCACATGCTGACTATGAAGAAACTGGAAGCTTGTTGTAAGCTGATGTCATGGGAAGAGCCCAGACCCTTCACCAGGGACACAGCAGTGCAAAGGTCTCTCAAAAAAGTCCGACTTTGAATTATGAAGAAAAATCAGTGTGGAAAAAGCTGTTGTAAGTTCTTAAGTCTATGTAGGCCTTGCCCACTATTATCACTTGAATCTTTCAGCTATTTATGATTGCAAAATAAAAGAGGCTCTGGAACGGATGCTCTTTGAATTCATAAAAAAATCTGCCGGTTTTTCCCTCTTGCTTGTGAAAACAGTCCCTAATTTACAAACTAAATCTTTCAAGCAAAATAGCAGCAGGGGTTTTATTTCCAGAAATGTAGCACATTTACCGAGGCTCGAAATAACTTTTTTTTGATTTTGTAATTTCGACTTGGTTACAGTAATTCACATCGTGTGAAGTGAGTGAGAACGGCTACTGGTAGGATTTGGTTGCACGATTTTGCAACTGGTTTGCATGAATACAGATGGCAAAGCCAAACCTGATTTAACTCAGTTCTGATTGTGAACATCCTGCCTGGTGGTTTTGAATGCTGTCATTGGACCATTTTTAAAAGGATGCCAATGTCTGGTTAGATATCAACCTGATAATGTCGTGACACTTACGGGAATATATAACGTGTCATTTGAAGCAAGGAAGTATTTTCTAATATGGCAGAATTGAAACCATGATCTCAGATCCCAAACCACAGCTTTTGGGAAGACAACATCACTTGGAGCTGTACACGTGTCTTTAAGAAGAATTTTCTTTTAATGACCGTATTTACAATCAAATCTTTCTTTTTCTAGGCAGAATTCTGTGAAGATTGATTAGTTGGTGACTGTAGTCTAGTAGTTTATGAGACAGTTATGCAGCCATAACTATAAATACTTCTACATCATGTCTTTTCGGTTCACTAATGGGAAGACTGGCCCAAGAGCTCACTTTCTGTGTTTGGTGCTTCTACAGCATTTCCCATTCCACTCCGAGTACTCCATGAAAATTTTATTTAGGAGCTATTTGTATTTCTGTTGAACTGCAGCTCCCTTGAACCGTGTATTTATGAACACCCAGCCTGGCCATGCTGCACAACTCTTTAGCATGGGAGATAACAATAAATACCATATGAATTCCAAGCTAGCTGTTTTCACAGGGCAGTCTGAATCTTCCCATTTAGAGATGTGGAACCAAAAATACCTCAGTACATAAACCTTCAGCATCACCTGACTCCTGTTTATGCCTCTAAAATTAGGACTCGAATTCATTGTCCTGCCCTGGATGCTGGCAGAGCTGGAGAAGAACAGGCTTAAGTAAGAGTCCGAGCCTGGCGACATCCGATAATCAGCTGGTGAACGGTATAAAATGTGTCTTGGGTGCACACTGAAGAGGGGAGTACGTATGCTCCATCCCAGGAAAGGTGATGGAACAATTTGTACTGGAGGCTGTTTCCGGGCACATCAAGGACAGGAGGGTCATTAGGGACAGTCAGCATGGCTTCACAAAGGGAAAGTCATGCTTGACCAACCTTATAGCCTTTTATGAGNGTCAGTACTGGTTCTTTGTGAACCTATTCTTAAAGGGATTGGCAATTTTGCTGTTTACTTCAGTGGGAACAGAAAGCAGTTGGAATGTATCATGGCTTTAACACACGTGATTTTGTGGTGGTTTGATTCTAAAACAATGAAAGAAAGAGGTAAATAAGGGAAGGAAATCTGTAGGAGACAGAATGGATTGAGGTGGAGAGATCAGCTGCCTATGGGAGCTGTTAGAAAAGCAGTTGGTTACGCTAGAAGCTTAGTGCGATGGATCAGTGTCTTTGGAGCTGAGGTCATTTGAGGACACACTGGGAGTTCTTACTCTGAGCAGTAGTGAAATGAGGCTCCCTGCCTCTTCTCAACATGCTGAACTGTCATCCCGTGTGTCTACACTAACAACTGTTTTGCAGGGTTAAAATCAATGATTTGTTTTTGCTGCGGATGCTTTGCATTCTTGCTCACAGTTGGGTTGGTGTTATGTGAGAAGGGCAGGATCGTGGGTTCATATTAATACACTCATGTAGTTGCAGACATACTTTACCCAAGAAGCAAAACAGTCCAAAACCTCAGATTAGAAGATGAAGACATTTTTCAAAGCTCAAACAAAAGCAATAAATGGAAATAAGGTTTAACTTTGTTAATTTTCACCCCTCCCGCAATAAATCTCCCAAATCTTGGCTTTAATCTTCAATGGATAGCACAATAGGCACCAGAGCACACCAACATTACGCAAATACTTCATGTGCTATCAATTATTTGGGAAGTATTAATCATCTGAATTGTGAAATGGTTTGACTTTTTTTTTTTATAAAGAGTGTACGAAGATGAGTGTTAGGCTGACACGTTCTTTCTCTTGAACTCATGTAGGTATAATTGAAAGCTGTTTCAGAAGGACACAGCAGTGACTAGGGCTCTCCTCTCGGTACCCAGCCCCTCCTGGCTGTGGAGTCCTGTAGGGTCAGAGATGATCTGTGTTACATGAGAGGACTGACGTGGAAAATAAGATCTAGGATGCTGATAGAAAGCATTTGGGTGTTACGAAATCGAAAGAACACTTTCAGTGGGGATGCAGCTGTGCAACCCTGACTGTAAAGGACTTGCCATCTACAACTCCTAGGAAGGCCCCACAGGTTGTGATGCTGGGAGGAGGGTTGCTGGAGCAGGAGGGGAGAAGAGCAGAGCTGGTATGCCTGTCTAGGGCATGTCCTTATGGAAAGGATTCTTGTAACAGATGCCTTGCTAAAATAAAAAGGTGGCTAAGGTGAATATGCACGTTGTGATGAAATAGCAGAAATTGGTTTAACGTAGAATTTCCAGAGACGTTTTGAATTTCAGGTTTGACGTACGTATTGATTCAAAGTGATTTACTGTTGAACCACTTACAATCATCTTCACAGAATCATAGAATCATTAGGGATTGGAAGGGACCTCGAAAGATCATCCAGCCCAATCGCCCTGCTGCAGCAGGATCACCCAGACCAAGTCATACAGTCAGTCAGGGTTAGAAAGGACCACAGGATCATCCAGTTCCAACTCCCCCGCCATGGGCAGGGACACCCCACCCTAGATCAGGCTGGCCAGAGCCTCATCCAGCCTCCAAGGACGGGGCCCCAACCACCACCCATTCCAGGCTCTCACCACTCTCACGGTGAAGAACTTCCTCCTCACATCTTTCCCCAGGCTGGTTCTCTGCAGTGTGGTCTATAGCATCATAGAATCATTTAGGTTGGGGAAGACCAATAATTAACCCAACTGTCCCAAGGCAATCCCTGGCACAACTTGAGACCGTTTCCTCTTGCCCTGTTACATGCTAGTCATGCATTATGCTTTTTTCTTAGGTTTCTTACAACTATCCCTTGCTAGTCATTATGTTGATTCCATCAACACTTCCCCAGTTATTTCAACTCTCAGAGTACGTATTGCCCAGGAAGCAGTGTGCCTTGTGCTGTTCCCTCAGCTGTCAATGCTTGATTTCTGTAGTTGGTTTCTATAGATGAATGTGGATGCTTTGCTTTCAAAGTGAATCATGCTGACTAGGTGTAAGCTGGATTAACCTGGGTATTTCCCAGAGGTCAAACATCACTGTGAGCAGAAAAAAAATCTATATATTGCCGGTCCTGTGCTGTCTCTCTGCCATACTATTGTCATCCTGCAAACAAGTCCTGAAAGCAAACAGTTGTGGCTCTTGAGATTAAACAATTTCAGTAAGCTGCTGGCTTGAGGATCCTGCTGATCCTTCTGATTTGTCTGATCATATCACCCCGGTTGTGATAATTTCTACAGCTTTTCAATTCAGCTCAGACAAGGGCAAGTGTTAAGTTGGTTTGCAAAATTCTGCAGAAGTCATTGCTGAGAGAAGACCCGAAAGAATGAATTACCACAGGGCTTGGTGGTGACTCTGTGGATGCTGCATTACAACAAGCTTTTCCTGCCTTGGTCTGAAGCAGAATGGGAGCAACGTTACCACCCCTGTGGATTAAACACTGCAGCACAGCATCACAGAATATATTGGGTTGGAAGGGACCTCTAAAGTTCTTTTAGTCCAACCCCCCTACAACAAGCTCGGACATCTCGAACTAGAACAGACTGCCCAGAGCCCCACCCAGCCTGACCTTGAATGGCTCCAGGGATGGGGCCTCCACCACCTCTCTAGGCAGCCTGTTCCAGGGATCCCCCACCCTCAGATTAAAAAGCTTATTCCTAATATCTCCCCTTTTCCAGCTTCAAACCATGACCCCTCATCCTATCATTCTCTGTCCTTGTGAACGATCTTCCCCAGCCTTCTGACAGACCCTTTTCAGGGACTGGAAGGCCACCATCAGGTCCCCCAGAGTCTTCTCCTTGCACATTGCAGCAATTAATTGACACAAAGTCCCCTGTGGAGGGCCGCACAGCCCTGCTGGTTTCACTTGGACTTCCCTGTGTGCGCTCCACGTGTCTATCAGGCAGCATCATACACAAACCTTCTCGATTTATCATCAGCTTCAGAGTTTATTAATTTATCAAACCAGGTCAAAGTGATACACCAAGTACATAAATAAGTACTATAACAGACATACATCCCATGAAGAGAATGAACAACGTGACGCTGTGTATTTTGTTGTCTTAAGTGATCAGAAACTGGAGAAATGCAATGCTGCATTTTACTAAACGATGCTTATGATCTTTAATTTTTTTTGCTTTTCTTCAAAAGTGTCTATTGTAAAATAAATACACAATCTGGATTCCACCCGTCTTGTCACAAATACAAAAAGCAGGTTGCTGCCTTCTTCTTCTTCTTGAAAAAGAAATTACAAACACTGTACACTTTCCCACCAGCTACTGCTACTGATGATGCCCGTGAGCTGAGAAACCGACTGCTGCCCTTCCCCCTGGATCACCTCAGAACCTCTGCCTTACGCGCAGGCAAGATCACTAAGGACCTGAGTTCATTCCACGTGTCCTCGCCACATTCCCCTCTGCCTTTCCTTCACCTTCACACCTGTTCCTTGCTTCTGAGCCCTGTGTACACCCTCCCAGGCTGCAGGGAACACAGGCAGGACCTGGGGGGCATGAGTAAGCCTGGCCCCAAGTCCTGCATTGCAGAAGGAGGCTGCCACAGTCTGATGTTCAAAACAAGGATCCCCTCCGGATGGTGAAACTGCCTGAAGCCAGTGTTCGGTATCCAGGTCTGAGCTCACCCACGCCTTCATCCCTTCAGAAGTGGGTATACTTTGGAATGCTGTCGCTGGCAGAATGACAAACCCCCAAATCCTTGCTGTCACCATGGCCTTCACTCCCTGTGAAGACCCAGCTCCCAGCACAGACCGTTTCCACCGGGCTTGGTTTCCCACTGTGTGTTTCAGCAGCAGGATTCCTTCTGCTCGTGGATTAGGAAAAGGGAGCAAAAGCGGGCAGAGTCACTTGCTTCTTGGGTTTTAAGCCAAGGCTGCAGCCATGAGGCAGTGAAGTATTTAGGTGAATCCCCACAGAAAATAGCGTTTAACTTACACTTTTTTTCTGCAGATGAGAGCCACCTTTCTTAAACACACTGTAGATGTGCTCTAAGAGATTTAACGGCCTCTCTCAGATGTTTGGTGACTGTCACGGGAGAGAGCTGTCCTTGAGCCATAAGAATTGAGAGGTCACCCTCAGAAAAATGCTAAAGATTTGATTTGTAACAGATCAGAACAAATAAATTCAGTGCTGTCACAACTCTTAAGGAGCCATAAATTGAGAGCTGTAACCCTCTAGGTGTTTTGAATGTACAGAAGGTACTTCACCACCTTCTGCCACATCACTTTAGAAGGCAGTTTATCACCCGAGAACATGTGTTAACAGGGCCCAGCAGAGTGAAGTTATTAGTGCTGTGATGGGGAGCTAACACTTCACATTTTTGAGAGAAGTGGGTGGAGGAAACAGTGAAAACCCCCTAAAAGCGAACATTTGCTCAAATTGCTACAAAAATACAGCGATTGCCCCGAACACCTGCTGTTCAGTTTATGGACTCAGTTTGCTCAAGTACAAGACACCATCCCAAAGGCAGGCTGCTTGGGAGTTTGTTAGTTTAAATCTGAGTTTTATGTCTCCAACACAAGTGTTGTATCACTTGTATTTTTCATCCTCTACTGAAAAAAAAATACTCCATGAGTCATCTCAGCACCGGAAATGGTACAAATCCAGCACAGGAAATTATGCTCTCTGTAGCTCCTGCACATTTTATTAGGTGCCCTTCTTTTCATTAGTTTAAAAAACTTGCCAAATAATAGTAATAATAAAAATGTTCTGTTTGCTCTTTTTAACTTGTTAAGGAAATGCAACTCTGGGAAAGTACAGTCTCTCCTTCTCCTTCCCCCACCAGTAATACAGAGCCTCCTAGTCTTTTGGAGGAGATATTTGAACGGTTGACACAGACCACTACACATAAAGCAGCAAATTTGCTGCGCATGATGTGAATAATTACTGCATTATAGTTTTGGGTTTTAGGGCAACTGTTGACTTAAGCAAAATAAGCCTGCAGTCCAGCTGCAGATCCAGGTTCTCATAAGTTTTCATGTGCTTCTCCCTCCAGTGCTGTCTCCTTTAACAGTGACCCTTTTCAGGCTTTTCAAGGTACAAAACCTTCACCAAATCCTCGAGCTCAGTCCTGCACACTCTGCTTTCACACATTTGGCTGATCTGAGCTTCTCCCTCGCTAAATATTTTCCACTGGCCTGAAAACAGAAATACAAAGGAGACAGACAGTGACTTAGGAAAGGGCACGGGGAAATTTAAAGACATTTACAAGAGCTCTCCAGACCAACTGATTCACCATGGTCAAAGAGAGCCCATCTGATCCTCCCATGGAAAATATTCAAAGTATCTGACAATCACGTAACATATTCCATACAAAACAGCTTTGTCACAAATAATAAACAAGGATCAGAATACTATTCTCTTCTTCAATTAAGCAGCACTGTCGGTTGACTCTATTTATTCCACCGTTTATGATGTTGGACACCCCACTTTATGACACAGTGATGTGAAAAATTTAACTCTGGTAGTAAACCGCAGCATTTCAAAGTCAGGAAGCAGTAATTCCAAGTGTTTCACGCACTGTGAACTCTGCCCACCTCTGTGCAATGCTGTGTCTTCGCTGGGTATTAATATTTCTATACATTATGGATAACATGAATGGAATTTTCTACTGTCTTGGTAAGTAGGATACTGTATTACAGATAACAAGGCCAGCAAAAGAAATAGGAAACTTTCTATGTACTGAGGTGCCTGCCCCTTGCTAAGCCCGTACTATCAAAAATGTATTATCCTGAGGGAAAAAAACAGGCAACTTGTAATGCTAAAAAAATGGGGAACTAAACATTTCTAACCTTAGTTCAGCTATTGTCACAGATTCATAGAATCATTAGGGATTGGAAGGGACCTCGAAAGATCATCTAGTCCAATCCCCCTGCATTAAATTGTCACATCCCAAGCTGGATGAAATATAAAAAAAGACACTGAATCAAGAGGGAGAAAAGAATTACATCTCCTTTTAAAAGGCAGATTTTAATAGTGAAGATATTGTTAAGAATATAGGAAAAGCTGCAAAACTGCTTTCAAAGATAGCATACATATATATATATGTATATATGAGAACTGCTTTAATCAGCTCTGATTTGTTTTCCTTCTACAGGACTTTCTAAAAAATTGGGGTAACTTGACACTTTACTTAAATAAATCCACATTGTGCTGCCATCAGTCATATTTCAAACTTGTGGCAGTACGGGCAGAAAAGAGGCTGTCTTGTGCGTTATCAAAATGCAGGAGACAGACAGTGTGGGCAGGAGCTCCTCCTATGTGTATCTATACTTTAAGTGGCTGTACTTGGATTCTTGAAGTCTAACCGTAGAAAGCACTGGAGCCACGTACTGGAGGAAAACTTAGCGTGGCTGAATGTGTTGAGGAGAGGAAAATTTGTTTTTTTCAAGGCCATGATGACACGGAGAATAGAAACGTAAAGAGGTCAGAGTTTTACTTACTAGGGGTTGTCCTTGTTATCTGCTTAAAGTAAGGAAGTTCTTCAAATGCTCTCTTGGACATTTTCTCAATGTAGAAGTGGCACAGAATCCCTTCAGCAAGAAGATAAGAGCATGTTACTGGAAATGTGCCTGTTGTATCTCAACAGAGCTGAACCCTTCCTGAGAAAGATTACATGTAAAGATCCAACAGAAGCCAAAATCCCAGGGTCTTAGAGAAAACCAGTGTCGCTGTAGCTAGAGCTGCGAGTGTTATTAATGATTTCTGTGCGGCAGGACTTGAGTATGTTGGAAGCGGCTGTACCAGCGACACCCTAAATAGCCACAATAACCGCAGGCTCAGGATGCTGGGATTTGTAACTTGTGCTGGGATGTTGATGACAGATGATACACTTTAAGGAAGAAACTCGCTTAACTCACCTTTTCTAATTGTCCACACATGGATTTCTATTTGAGGTGGTTTTTCAGTCTCTACTGCAATTTTTCTGATGGTTTCTCCTTCCTCTGTGAAAACGGATTCATAGACAGGAAATGTCTCCTTCCCACAGAAGAAATCCTTGTTGTCAAAGGTTTGACTTGTCACTTCTTCTGCTCAAAACAAGCCCCAAACCACAAAATACAGCTGTAATCTCAGCTGGCACTGAGAGCCAAGCAGGTTTAGTTTAAAAGCAGAATTTTCACTTGTATGGCTGCTCAAACCCATCTCGAGCAAAGCCCCGGCTATTTAAGTGATCCTTTCTGCTGGGTTCCGATAGCCTGTCCGTGGTGGTAAGAGAACAGGAACATTTATAACCCAGTTTCATAAGGAAATGAGCTGTGTAAAACCATGTGGTCTATGGGATTCCTCAAAATGTTTGAACCTGCTGCCTACTTTTGAAGCATATTTCAAATAATTGCAGAAATCTTAGGGGTAGTAAAGTAGCTCAAGACAGTAGTTGGACAGGCTGAGGAGATACAAATGAATGTATGCTACTGGCCAGGTCAGGTAACACCTACAGGTTTGTGTTTGTTCAGCAGCAACCAGCTGTGGCCAGTGCAAGCCTGGGCTGGCCACAGGGCACACTATCTCTTGCCCACATGGTTAAGTAGGGCACGGAAGCAGACATTGCAATTATTCTATTGGTAATTGGAAGTGGGACAAGAATTTAAAAAGAGATGATGAAACTCAGAAACTCCAACTGCTGTTTGTGGCAAAACCTAATAATTAATACATCTCCACACATGCAAGACAGGCTGCAGGAAGAGGTTCAGCTGTCCTAAACGCTGGCACACGGAATCTCAAAGAGAAAGACGGTCACTTGTTTTGCTGACTGTTCTCACCAAATGAAAGCTGTGGGTCTCGAGTGATTCCAGAGTACCCACTGGGATGTGCATGCACGGCTCCTGCCCACCTACAGCTGCTGCACCGTGCTCTTTCTCAGTAAGCAAGTCTAGCAAGAGGAAATGGGAAGGGGATATCTGCGAAGAGTTTCTGTGTATGACTGAACAACTCGTTTCCTCAGAGCGTTTCCAGCAGTGCACCACCAGAGAAACACAGATAGAAAAGAAGTCTAAAGGTCCAGAAGGGGACTTCTTTACCCTCTATATCACGGGCAGCTTGGCTGGTTGTTTGGCAGATTCATCTTAGCAGATGTTTTACCAGTTGTAGGCACAGATTTTGGCAAGTGGCATCTACACTAGCTCCATCGTTACCGCAGCGCAGAAACAATGCTGAAGCTGTGGTAAGTTAGTATTTACTTTAAGGATTAGGCTATGTAAGCGACACCAATCAATTTCTAATCAGGGGATTTGAATCCTTCTGGCACATTTTAAAAAAGCAGAAATTATATTATTTCCAGGCAAAATTCACAAGCTAGAAAATGATCCAAAGGTTCTGTGGACTCTGCAGTGGGGGAAGGGTGGGAGAGACCGTAACGAACATTCTGTATGTTTCTGCAATTCTCTTTTTGGAAATGAGTATCATGTAAGTCACGCTAACGTGGGGGAGAAAGGCAGTGGCTGCTCAGAACACCATTTCCTCCCTGCAGCAACCCCCTCCAGGTCTGAGGAAAAGCAGTGACCAGCTCTGCCTGTCTCACCTGGAGACCTCTGCACGCACATTATTGCAACGGGCACAGCTGTCACGGTTTTCGTCAGATCTTATCGTGACTGCAAGGCTTGAGCCAAGCCCCTACACATGCACAGCAAAAAGGTGGTCTGTGATCAACTTGGTTTTACCTGGACAGACTTTACAGCATTTTCCTTCTACTTTCTGAGGGTATTTGCAGGGATATTGTTCTGGACAATGAATTTTCTTACATTCTTGTTTGGTGATGTTGCAGGTGCACAACACACACTCTACGATTCCAAAGGCCCGGAGATTTGGATGCCAGGATTCGCCATGTGAGTATGTTTTGCCGTTTGACACACAAACTACGGAAGAAGAGAAAAGGAAGAAGAAGTACAACTGGGAAAGGTATGTTCCCTGACTGCCTCTCTATGAATATTTGTTTGATTGATGCTCACAGAATCAATTGGGTTGAAAGTGACTTTTAAGATTATCAAGTGTTTGACCCAATACTGTCAGGTGACTACTAAATCATGTCCTTCAGCATAAGGTCCACAGGTTGTTTAAATTCCTTCAGGGATGGGCACTCTGCCACTTCCCTGGGCAGCCTGTTCCAGTACACAACACCACATCCAGTGAAGAAAATCTTTCTAAAATCCAGCCTAAACCTTGACTGGTGCAGCCTGCGGCCGTTTCCTCTGGTCCTATCACTTGCCATCAGGGATAAGAGGCCGAGTCCCTTCTCGCTCGAACCTTCTGTCAGGTAGTGGTAAAGAGAGGTCTCCTGCCAGCCTCAAATCCACCAGCTGAACGTGGCTTTTGCAGCGAGAGCCCTGCTACCAGCACGAGGGGCTGGTGCCACCTGGGCCTCTTCTTGCTTTCGCGTTTGAGTTCCTGCTGCACAACACGCAGCACAGATACTGCAAAATGAAGTTTAATGCTCTTTGTGGATAGATGTATCTATAGGCATATCGAGACGTTTGGGTTCTGGAATCACAAGAAAGCAGGCACATGAAAGGCTGCACACAGGACTGAGGTTTCATTCCAATAACATATAAGCACCTCAGAATATTTATTCATCAGCACCCTTGGGGAGACCGAGGAATAGGGCTGACACCAGAGTGGAAAAATCCATGCGTGGTGGGAGCCAGTTTGGGTCACACAGCAGTTAATGGGAATTATATCACTTTACACCATGTTTGCGTTTGTCCTATAAACCTTTTACTTCTTTCTTTTGAAATATTTTATAAACACAGAGAAAAATGCAAACTAATCCTAACAAGGTGAAAGAAAGGGCACTGCTTGATTTCTGAAAGCAACTGAAGAGACGCCGGGCTATGCTGTAAATATTTCCAATTCTTCTAATATGCCATCATTTTTATTAATGCTTTTACTTGTAAAGTGTGTTCCTGTTCTGCCTGCAACTTTCAAAAGCAATTTAATTTTTATCTGTAATCTGAAATTTACATCTAACTGGTACCAGATGTGCCCAACTGGCTTATTCTCGACCGAGGTACTGAGATTTATGGGGAGCACTTTCTGCAATGTATTGTCTTTCACAGGGTTATGCTATCATTTGTTTAGGATTTGCCGCTTTTTAACTCTTTCTTAAGACACGGTTTTATGTCAGAGGCAGGAGCTGGCTTTATTTCTCCAATGAAAACAAAGTGTTGCCTGTACGCTAAGGACCTGGGAGAAACCCGGTCAGTGTTCAGCTGAAGGCTTCCTACATACTTAGATGCTAGATTATCAGTTCAGCTTCTGCTTGTAAGCATTTTTTTACCCTCCTTGTCCTTTATGGGCATAAATATTTCATGATCCCCCCTCACAGGGGAAGGGATGATACATGACATGGTGTAGATGCCTCTCTGTTTTAAGGGTTTGTTTAGTGCAGAACAGTTAAATACTTGCTCTGAGGTGGATCAAGCCTCCAGTCGAAGCCACAACATGGAAAATAACTTCCAGTTCCCTGACGTCCTGTCTTTGTGTTTAGAATGATAAACCCGTCTCTGTGCAACTGCATAGTATTTGCATGTCAGGAGGGTTGTTGTGTGTGTATTTTTTAACTTGTTGAATGCATCTAGAGAGGGATGTGCATTAATTAGTAGCATACTCATTAACTGAGCAAGAACAAATGAAAATACAGGGTCAGCATTCCTGATTCCACCCTGGGGACCTCTCAGACACTCTGTGCTGCATCCAGAAATATTCTGCTCATCTGTACACACTTTATTTGCTGAAACAAATCAGTTAGACATTGCTTTGATGATGTCTTCATGTGTGAACTGCATGTGAACGATACTCACTGCCTGGAGATTCCTGCTCCTAGATTCAGCATAACACACTGGCATGATCTGAATGCTTTTTCATGCTTGTTCAGGTGGATAATAAAGATCCTATGGCCAACATTCCTTCCGTTAGTTAATACCTTAAAAGATTAGTTGGCCCTAACACAAGGGTTTTTAACTCTTTCTGGGTAGTTTCAAAGTGCAGACTGACTGGTATTTGTGATAGATGCTCTTTCTGAACAGCATTTTACAGCTGAATCGTTAATGGCTTCCTGCAGACTTCCTGCACGCGCACCGTGGGAACTGAGCATCCCACCCTGCTCATTGTGCAAAACTGCTGCCCTGCTAACTGAAAAATCAGCATTTTCCCCACCATTTTGTCCTTCCTGTAGTGCAGCAGGAGTAAAGCTTTGCTACAAGGGCTCAACATGCTGCTGTCCCCATAATGAAACATATCCTGTATCACATTATCAGAGGGCACTAAAGGAAGCTTACCTTGGGTAACTTTGCCTCTCCACAGCTCAGGCAGTCAGCACAGGCTATTGCCTACTGTGCCTCTAGTGATGGAGGAAGAAAAGCACCTCTTGTGTCCCACTGCCTCAGGTGGGGCACATCATGACATTGTCTTGCTTGAGAATATGCTGGGCCTAGGAGGCAGAAAACCTCTTGATGCTACGGCAAAGCCTTAGGGTCTGAGATTCGTGGGGCTGTTTACAGTTGGTAGGAGACAGCGTGAAGTCAATTTCCTACTGGCCATGTCACTGTGTGACAAGTTAGTGAATTTAAAGGCACCGTGGTGACTCGCTCCCCTGGTAACCACTGCACGTGTCCTCTGAATTACGTAGCGCGATCCCACCAAGGAACTTAGAGAGCAACACGATAGCGTGGTGGTGCCTCTGGAGAGCAAATGCCCTGCTGTGCGCGTGTGAGTGTCAGTCAAGAGCTCATTTTGGAACCTTAACAGCTTGTTGCTTTTCGCCTCCTTGATTTGCATTTGGCCTCTTGATACCAGTGGGAATTCCCTAAATGTGTGTATTTTGAAAAGTCTCTTTGAGGCAGAGGTCATCAGTCCCTGACCAGAGTAATTCTGTAAGAAGTGCGTGTCTTTACCTCGTCCGTGCTTGTGCTTGTTGTTGATGACGATTTGCACTATTGTTCCTGAAGCCTGCTGGGGATCCGGTAGAACGCCACGGTTACTCCTGGCACTGGCAAATCGTGGAATGTTGACTACCTGCCTCGCGTTGCTGGGTGACAGGTCGTAGTGGGAACGATGGTATGAATGTCTCTATTGGGAGATGGAAAGAGAGCAGGGAAGTAAATGTTTGGTTCCTGTGAACAGGGGTCAAGAAGCTGTACTAGAACATTAACACAGGCAACAAGAGAGTTGCCACCACCATCAGACATCGCGTGTAACGAATGGCACCACACTAACTAAAAGCCACTGAGGTGTGGCAGACAGCTAACGTGGCCATGAAGTCACGTGCACCTATGCAGCTATACCTGACCTCTCCAGACTGTGTATGGTAGTGTAGGTGTCTTTATCTGGGTGGGTCATCTGAAGTCTCTCATCAAGTCAATGGACAGAGAGGCAGTTTTAGAACGTGACCTGTTGTGTCATCATTGCAAGATGATTCACAACCCAGACGTGCCGATTTCACTCTCTGTATTAAAAATGGTGTCCAGGGCTGGGCATCTACTTTACTGATGTCTACTTGAAGATGAGAAGAACTGTAAGCCTAAGGCTAGGTTTGCTCAACAAAATTGCTTTCTACTGGGGCTCCAGGGGCACAGCACTGTCCAAACAACTGCCTGGCTTCTTTGCTTGTGGCCATAAACTTCCATGCAAGGCCAGGGTTGGCCTGGCACAAACTCATTGAAGTTTATCATTCAGTATTATTAATTCAGGTTAAGGTTATTAAGGGGTTTTCCAGAAGCAGAAGAAACCTCTTGGGCTAGATTCACAGAACACAGGGTGAAGCAGTAGATATCTTTCTCTCTTTTGTAATCAGTGTACTGGCACACGTGGCATGGCAGGCAAATACATCTTTACATTGCCAGTCACACTTACAGCTTCCCTGTTGGCTGGCTGCCGGAAGATATCTCCATCGGAATGTTCCCATGATAACTCTCCATCTCCTGTAGGCAAAGCAGAGCAGTATCAGTTAGAGGACTACTTGTGGAACACCTTGGGAGAACCTTAGGGAGAAGTCTCATCTAACTTTACAGCTAAATTTGGCGTGGATGTTGTATCAGTGTGTTGCAATGTCAGTCTTCAGTCTGGCTTTCTGGTACTAGACTCTGTAGAGACCAAAAGGAAGATCCATTCCCAAACTCAGGATGAAGATGAAATATCAGATTTGTGCAGCTTAGCAATATGCTGTGGGCAAGGTGTTTTGCCGCAAGCGTTTGTTACGTGATCTCGGGCAAGGGTGAGGAAACGTGACTTACCTTAGCTCACAGAGAAAGGCTAAAGTGTGTGACCTTTCATCTCCCGTGGGCTGAGGGGACCCAGAAGTGCAGTCACTATTGGTCAACTTGACTAAGAACTTAGAATCCAAGTTATACTTTTCAGTTAGCTATGAAGTGTAGCCATTAATGAATTGCATTCAGTAACATCCGTAAATAACAATGAATGATCTCAAGAAAAAAGAAGCCATATTTTATCCTGCAAAATTCATGTCCCCATATCTCTACCATTGTTTTCCTCCCCTTATTTAATAGACATGGATACATCTTGATTCACCCCCAGGTATGAATAAGAACCAAGGAGATGCTTTCATCATTTGGTCAAAGACAGCGTGATAAAGAAGAGACCGCCATGCTCAGGACACAATTCATTAGATGCAACTCTTCCAGGTTCACAGCACTAAGAACACTCATAACAAAGTAAGGACATTCCCACTTGTCTTTTGAAAGGGAAAAGGTTTGCTAGAGCAGCTGTGATTTGTGTGTGTGATGCAGAAGTAACGAATGCTGTTGAGAAATGGTGTGAGGGACTTGTGGAGCCAGGGCTCTTCTTCCTCACAGCCAAACATGTGATTCACAGGAAGTTGTAAAGAAGAACAAACCCTCGATTTCTATTCAGGAGTAGTGTCCAGCAGTTTTCTTGGTAAAGACAACTTCCTAAGTACAAACATAACTAAGCATCTGCTGTGATGGGAATTACAGCAGGGAAAAATCGGTTCAGGCCAGAGAGAGAATGCAGCTTTAAAAAGCTTTTGAAGACATTATCGAGAGGTGTTCCTTGATAAACCAAGCCATGGAACTTGAACTGATACTTGATTCTTGGAACACTTCTACAAGAACAGGAGAAACCATTCAGTGTGGAGCTGAGCTTGGGGTTTATCCCACCCTTGGAATTTAGATATCGGTACAGGTGAGACTGCTTTGCTGGGGCCTCAAAACCTCTGCTGTAGATGTGCTAAACATGGCACATCGACATCACATCAGGTCCATTATGGATCCACTACGTCAGGACATACTATGTATCAGCACTTCATCCTCTGTGCACTTTATGAGAACTTGACCTTATTATGGGATGCATTATCTCCTTGGTTGAATGTAGGAAAACAAAGGTAGCAATGTTCCCCTGCTGGTATTGGAGATTTAATTTCCTCACATGCACTGGGCTGTAGGAACCTTGGGAACTTGCAGATCATGTCCTGCATGACAGCGCTGGTGCACAGACAGGGCTCTGGTTGAGGAAGAAGTCAAGTCTTTCCGCAGTAGTACTGGGACTTACCTCTGCAAACAGGACAGCAGGACTCCGGAACAGAAACCGGGAAAGCGCAAGTTAGTTTGGGACAAGTCTTCAAGCCACAGTACACGTTTCCTTCCTGCCAGTCAAACACAAGGACAAGTTAGGAGGAGTCGTCGATTCATCTGGGACTGAATACGTATTTGTTACGTTTGTGCTGAAATCCTGCATGTGCCTTTCTAGAATATTAGACCCATGAAAGGTCTGAATTGCTTTTTACCACGTGCTGTTGCGCAGACGACGGTCTCTTTTGTTAAAAAACAAATGGGTAGAAGAGAAGAGGTAAAAGTCTGTGAGGAGAAGAACTGCAGCTACTGCAAGCTGAAAGAGTACCTGGCATTGTTGCTACTAAAATTACCCTGTTCTCCTGTTCTATCTTACCATGCAAGTGGAAGAGTCTTTAGCAGTAACTAAGAGTCATAAAGTCTGTTCAGCACATAGCCTGTTAAAGCTGTAATTAATGTAGAATACGATAATGATTTGATCAGGGAAGGCCTGGAGTTGGCAATAATTGATACTGAAGAGCTGGCTGGATTGAGAAGGATATTTTGGTTGTGGCTCTGGAGAGTTGCTGGGTGACTGCTCAGACATGCTGGATTTGAACTGGTGACATCAGCTTACAGAGCTGTCCACTCACAGCCTGTGGCCTCTACTTATCAGCTCAATCCAAATGAACTCATTTTTAGCCAGCGGCTCAGTGCTGGATTTTCCAGTTAGGCTGAAGTGCAATCTTCTGTATATGCCAAGCAGCAATATTTTACCTGCTGCCTCTGCACCATAAGCTCACTCACAGCAGACGTTTGACAAGCTCAGCTTTGTCAACGGTGTTTGAGCAAGAGGCAGCCTGGCATTCAACAGGTACTGCAGGCTGGCTCTCAGCGTGCTCGTGAGTTTCAGCATCGATTCTCAATTCCCAGCCCTTGCTGTGCATTGCTTATACTTCAACGTCACGTCTTCTGGAAAGGAGAAACGAGGCACAGACAGAGCAGGGCTCTGGCAAAGCTTGATACTTACTGAGCAGCTGCACTGGGCGCACTGGTTTGCTTGCCTGTTTTGGAAAAGCCCCTCTGCCACAAACATTTCGCCATGATGGTAGGTAGTGCCATTGTATTCACAGGATTTCCCGGTGATTTTGCTGCTTACTGAGAAAAGGGAGTCTTCTGGAAGCAATGGGAAAGGAACACTTCATATAAATGTTCTTGACAACTCACAGTATCACAAATAGAGGGGAAGAAGAGCTTCACTTCCCCCTCATTTCTCTTGATTATAAAAGGACAGGTTTTGTCATCCTTCAAAGTACAAGTGACACTCTCATGCTGCTGTTTTGCTGAACATTAATAATTCACACTTTGAGTTGACTGAGCCTGATAATCTTAGGATATTGATGGTCAACACATTTGAAGGTCATTGTATGAATGAATGCACCTTATTTGCAGAACCCAGTGCACAAGATGGCAGCACCAATTCAACCCCGAAGCCTCCTGTTTGCCAGAAGATCGTATCAGGTTCTACACCACACAGGTTTACATTTTCCTCTAAGAGACAGAGCTATCCATACCTTATGTTAAAGCATCCCCTATTAGCAGCTGACAAACTGCACAGGGATTATACTTCACCTGTGAAATGTAAGTCACTCGATACCTAAGGGGCAGCGAGTCTGGCACCACACACTTACATTTACATGAATTTAGCATCTCAGCATGGGAAAAGGCATTTTGAACAAGAGCTCTATGGCCCTAACAGTGGAGTGTTTGTTCTCTGCAGCCCAAACCACTGCAAATTTCTAGGAATGCAGCTGAAATTTCATGCAGTGGGTTTGGGCTTTCATGTGAAAGAAACCTGACCTGAAAATGCAGGTTTTTGCTGTAGCCGCTGTCATTATCTCTCGGATAAACCCAGGGAGATCTTTTTGTGAAACTGCCACCACAGAATGCACATTTTTCATCTGAGAGCTGAGGTAAAAGAGCAGTTTTCTTCTGGCATGCACTGGCATGAAACACTGACATTTAGAGTTTTCCATCTTACGGAAATATGGAGCATATATTTACTTACAGGGGGACACTGAATAGGAATAATATTTTGAATACTAAATGTCAAATCTGGCTGTGGAACACGCATGCTGCCCAGAAGAGTTGTGGAGTCTCCTTCGCTGGAGGTGTTTAGGACCCTCCTGCCTGTGTTCCCGTGTGACTTGGTCTAGGTGATCCTGCTGTTGCAGGGGGATTGGACTGGATGTTCTTTCGAGGTCCCTTCCAATCCGTAATGATTCCATGATTCTATGATCCTATATGCTTCAGTATTTGAGAGTCTCAGTGGGTCAGCAAGGAAAATTCTGCAGGAGAATGGCAGGAGAAGTCAGCCATTCAGGGTTCCTTGCCTGACATCTCAAGAGACACACGTGGTATTTGCACTGTCTCCTTTGAGGCACCAAACGCGTCATTATTTCAGTGCAATCAAGTGTGTCTAATGATACCTTTCCAATATCCTATGAATAGTTCAGAGCTTTGACACCACCTGTGCTTGGCACAGAAATGCAGGGGTTGCTGTAGGGTTTGCTAGTAGTGCATGTTCTGGAATAGCAAGTGGTGAGCTCTAATTAAGATACGACCTCTGAAAGTCATACTGGACTATTGGAAATACTGGGAAACGTCCACGAAGAGGCAATTCTCTGCACTGTGCTACCTCCTAAAAGTCATGGCACCATAATTTCTTGAGCTTTCCAAGAGTCGTCTCATGGAAAGCAGCAAGAGTGATTGCCAAACCCATAGTTATCCCCTTGCCCCTTGGGCAACTAGGAGAGCAGTAGAAATGGAAGGAAAGAAAAATTGAAGGATAAATGAAAGGAGAATAGAGATGGTTGTTGTCTGCATACGGGGTCCCGTTCACACAGCCTCTGTGGGACCTTGTTGTGCCCCTGCAGGGTGCCTGGCCAGAAGCAGTGTTTGCCTGTGGTCTGACATTTCCGAAGACTAACGCTGGAATGATTCATTGCGACTCCTCACGGTACTGGATGAAGAGAGAAAACTTTACTGCCCATTTACCTTGGTATATGCCACACTGCTGAGATCACTATGAAATCACCAAATTGCCTTCAAACTGCAGCTTGTAAATAAGGGAAGATGGTGTCAGTTTTATTGCTAATTGTTAAAGGACAACAGAGAGTTGCAGTAGGTAGTTGTTCTCATCTAGGTTTCTTTGATCACAGAAGTTAGGCCTGTGACAGATTCATCACCACATGCAGTACAGAACATCTGCCTATCTTTGGAATGGTCTTTGGAAATTCTATTGTTATTTTGAAGTCTTATTGGATGAAATAATTATGAGAAAATCAGCTTCAACTGCAGGAATAAGACATGGTTTAGGTCCTATAATGCACATACCTGTGCGTCTGATTAACCTGTAGGACATTCAGTGAATGGGGCTGTTTGGTTGCATAAAATAAGGCTTAGAAGAAGTTTTCAAATCAAGACGTTACTGTTACTGCAAAAAAACCCAAAACATAGAGTCATATGTTGGAGACAGCATATTGGAGAGCACAAGTGATCCTCTCCAAACACAGCATCTGCCCAGAACTGCAAGGAAGCTTTGTTTATATTGCGCGTCTATATATAACTTCTGTCTGGTGCAGTGTCTCCCTCTCTGTCTTTGTGAGTGTGTGACCGACTTGCTGTGGCTAGGACTTGCCTTGGTTTCTTTTCTAGGGCTCTCTATCTCATGGCTAATTAAATGAGTTCAGTCTCCCTGAGTCTGATATCATAGTCTCCTGTAGAATGTGAAGTTAGAGTCTTTGTGGATAGTTTCAATAAGTGCCAGGTTTGAAACTTGAGAAAATCCTGGCAGTAATGTTGATATCAGCATGCGGTATTCTCTGCCTTGGTGAAGATATGTTAGAATTAGATTAATTAACTGCAAAAACACCACATTGCTGAAAGCTCTATTTGTAAACCTTGCTTCCTAACCTGGATTGTTCCCAAAGCCTTATCTGGCATTTTAATGGTGCTGACTAACGTTGCTTTAATTAGCTGCTTCTCTGAAGTACCAGGCAAACCATCTGTGTGAATCCTTTTAATTAACCGGGTTCAGTCTCAGTTTTTCTTTCCAGCACTCAGAGTATAGCACTGGAAGCAATATAAACCATGGAGGGTAAAGACAGACCATCAGCCTAAATGAAAGTATCTTTGTTTCCATGGTCCGCATTTGTTCTCCACGAGCAGAGATGTCGGTGTAGATGTTGACAGACCACACTCACATTTGCCTACAAGTTTTGTGCTGACAGCAGCAAAGAGTTCCTGCCTTTCTTTTCTGCCAAACACCCATGTCAATGGACCTTCTTTTTTTCTTTTAAATTTCTGGTGCAGATTCTTGAAATCTTTAAGGGCAGCAATAGACCCTAAGGTCCCACCTTGCATGTGGTGAAAAGCATCTTTTACACCACAGTGATAGTCCATTTAGTCCAAATTAGTCCATTTCTTTCAAGTGGGTCTCAGTAAAGCCAGAGAGTAGCTTCTGTAAGCGCACACCCCTCAGTGAGCAACTCTGGAGACCAAGAACTGAACAAGCTGTGACAATTTTATTTCAATCTCGTGGCAGCAATATCTGTTCCAGTTAGAGATGGCCCAGCTTGCTGTAGAGGGGCTGCCCTGGATGACCTTTGTGGGTCCCTTCCAACCCAGTACCTTCTGTGAGTCTATGAACGTTGAAAACTAATTCAAAGCATTTGAGCTGTGCTTTGGTTCAGAACATTTCCCACCAGCAGGTAATGGTTTTGCCCCTCATGCACTGAACTAAAAGGAATGTCCTGACCACAGATGTGGTGTGCTTCATCCTCAGTGGTGTATGCTGGTAACTCCCTGTGCTGTTGGCAGCTGGGGAAAGCAGCACGTTTGGACCCTTCTCTGTAGCTGTGTGCATTTGTTGCTGCCAGCTCTCATGACTTACCTTCCTGTGTCACAAGGACATGTGTACCAGACTTGGGAATCTGAAGCTCCCTCGCAGCTCTGACTGACTGCAAACTAGACACTTTAATCTGGCATCTTACTGCAGCAGGCCCAGAGCGAGGGCTACAGTTTGCTCTTAGTTTTGACTGCACAGCTAGACGGCACACGTTTGAACAACCCTCTGTCACCCTGATGGACAGGAGAGAAACGTGAACGGAGTAAATCTAATAGCTTCAACATTTGCTTTGCAAGGGGACCTAGGCCAAGCTCCTCTCTCCAGCTTTCCAATGGTATGTGCCTCTGTGGGCCACGGGACCAGTCATTTTGTTCGTACCTTAAAGATCATCTAGTTCCAATCTCTTGCCACGGACAGCGACACCTGTCATCAGACCAGGTTGCCCAGAGCCCCATCCAACCGGGCCTTGAATGCTGAGGGATGGAGCAGTGACAACCTCCCTAGACAAATCTATTCCAGCACCTCAGCACCCTCAGAGTAAGGAACGTCTTCCTAAGATCTAATTTAAGTTTTCCTTCATTCAGTTTGAAGCCATGACCTCTCATCCTATCACTACACGCCCTTGTAAAAAGCACTTCCCCAGCTTCAGATACAGAAAGTCCACAGGAAGATCTCCCTGGAGACTTCTCCACTCTGAACATCCCCAACTCTCTCAGCCTCACCTCTTGTAGGTGAGGTGTTCTAGTGCCCTTACAGAAGGACCTGTGCAAGAAGTATGTAGCTGGGAATTGGGATTTCTTCATTCTGACACTGTGGTTCACTTATCTCAAAAGGCCTTTAGTGCAGGAGATGCTCTGTAACTATGTTTTGGCTGCCTTAACATGAGGATGCTAAGCTTAGACTACTTGTTGAGAGGCGCCCAGTGCGGGAGGGGATCAAGAAAACAGAAGACAGGGCACCACGGAAGAGTGTGGAACACAAGTGTCACTGTGACCTGGGATAAAAAATGCTGTTTCTTCTGGAAACTTCTCAAATTTTCCTCAGTATCTGTGAAGGCCTCTTGCCTCAGGAAGACAGAGAACCAGACAGCACCATCAGCTCAGTTACTGCCTATTCCTGTTCTGCTCCTTGAGCAGCTCCTGAGTGCCAAGAGCACATGGTGGGACAAGCCGCTGTGCAAACTGCCATGCCAGCTGCTGATGGAGTAAGTATTTTTACCACTATCACATCAAGAGGAGTAAAACACAAACATTCTAGAGATACTTCATCACCAGAACTAAATCCTGCATCGTTGTTCCATGAGAATACAAGAACCTATGGCACTGTTTCAGCGCAAGGTGATCTTTAGGGATCACCTGGTATTACTGCAAATAACCTTTGTGGCTGGAGGTCCTTGGGGGATTATGGCACAACATAAGAGAACAAATGGATTTCTTTCCTATTAAAAATTCCTTCGCTTGGTTGCTTCCCTCTAGTTTTGTTTCCACTCTACGTAAATGTGTCACCTCAAGGCCTGATCTGAAGTCCATTGAACTAAACAGATTTGGACCCTGGCCCAAACACCTCCTCGGTGTGGTACAGCGTAAATAAAGGCAGTTTCCTCTTTCAACTTCTGTCTCAGATTTCTACCGTACTCCTTTAGCATTTCTAGAGAGGGTATTGTATCACAGGCAGTAACTGCATCTGTTTTCATAGGTTTAGTCCAAGAGCTATCAAAGCTAATAGAAGTCTGCTGATTAACTGCACTAGACTGTGGATCAACCCTCAGTCCATCTGCATTTTAGCCTTTTCTCTCAGTCAGGCATCGCAGTTCAACTTATTACAATCAAACTGATGATTTAAAGAAACACAGATGATGTGTGAAGGTCCCTTTAAAAAAACAATGAAACCAGCCCAATAATGTTTGTAAAGCAGAGGCTGAGGCGGACAATAAATGTGGATTGAAAAGTTGTGCATTATCCAAAAAATGCAAACACAAGCTCTAAACCCGATCCATATGTGCCTCTCAGAGGTGCAGGTGTCAAAGATATTAAGGCACAAAATGCTTTACATTAAAATAACTTCAAGGACCAGGTTAAGCCCTAAAAGCTCCAAGGTAATTCAGAGTTAATCGCAACAGCCCGTCTTTAATATGGTCAGATGGTAGAAAGTGTGTGAAGTCATTGCTTGAAGGAACTAGTAACACCTTATCTAGACAGTAAGAACTTTCAAAGAGTTTCAAGGCAAAGACAACAAGGCTGTTGGTTGCTTTTTAGCTTTCTAGGGCTGAAGTCAAGCTCTTCACATTATTGTAACACATTTTCTGCAGCTTAATTTCCTGTATTTCCTTTTATAGTGGCATAAAAAATTGCTCAGCAAAACTCTGAAGGAATCATAAAACACTTTCTAGGTTGCTCCATTTTAATTCCTGCTCTGAGGCTGAACTATAGTATGCATCTATCAAATGATTCCCCCAGTGAAGGAAACACATTCATTGAAGCTTTGATGCATTTTGAATCCTCTTGGAAGTAATTTTAAGCTCTTGTAAATCATTCTGGAAAAGTTAAGAACAGCCTATCCTACCCTACCCTATCCGATCCTATCCTGTCACTCCAAAGAGTGAAGGTTCCAATTCTGCCAACCATGTGGGAAGACACATTTTTCTTAGTGCGTTTTGGACACTGCGTTACAGACGTGTTGTTTACGGAGCTCGTAACAAAGGTGGATCACAAACCAAGCTGAGCGCACATCAATAGGAAGCAATGAGCCATCTCCCAAGAATGCCTGTATCGTTCATTCCAAATCAAATTTACTGGCAAATCAACAGTTTGTTGGAACTATCTGACAGCTACTGATTGATGGGACGGTACAAAAAACACAGCACCTCACTCATCTCTGATGTTGTGAGTATTTCATGTTCCAGACACCAACATCCACCTTCTTTGTGCATGTGGAGGAACCACAAACAAACGTGGCTCTGGAATTCTGTGCTACCTCCAAAGGAATGGGACATGAAAACAGTGAAATTTGCTGTTATGAATAGACAATAGTGAGCGGTTGTCCTGTTACGACTCTCAGCTGCAGTGTATGTTGGCAATCCTATTGCACAGCCCCCTGTACTGTGGCTGCCAAGAGCTTGGGTCACAGGTTATTTTTAATTTCTTTTTCATTATCTGAGAGGTGCAGAGGTGAGCAGTGAAGGAATAGCTGCAGGTAATGCCACAGCATGGATTAAAGATGCCGAAGGAAAGTGCAAGGGAGGACGGAGGTGAATGACGAAGGGGAGCTGAGCACACAGAATTTCTTCCATGAACTGAAGCTCACGTTAAATGTGTCAAAGTGGGCAGGATGCTGAGAATGTGGAAGTTTTTCTAAAATCTGAGATGTTCCTAGAGCTTCAAACTCCTATGTCTGTCAATGGACTGTTATTTAAGTGCCACCTCTCTGTTCCTTGGTGTCAACAGGACAGTCCCTGTAGGACTCATTCCTAAGGTGGACATGAAATGTTTTATATGGGACGTAACAACACCATGGAAAACAGTTTCTGCTCAGTAAGAGACCACCTGCGCATCTCTTAGCATCACCATAGCTATATGGTTTTTTCTCTTTCCTACTCAGGCCTCATACCCATCTAGTTAATGCAGTTAAAACTCCTTGAGTGAGAACTGGACCATGAGTTTCTCTCGTAATGATATGAGAAGTGTAGGTGGCAGCAACGAGAAGAGAAGGGTTTGGCACAGTATGCCTTCCTCCACCCCACAAGTATTTGTGAGATAGATTGGGTTGGAGCCAATGGAAGGATGAGAAGACAAGAACTGAGAGCCTAGAAGCTTTAGTGCGTGAGCTGGGCAGAACCCAGCACTTCTTCAGCACATGGTTTATTGTACGTGTACTCTGCAGTGGAAAATCACACCAGCAGAGCATTCCAATGGTCCAGGTTGAGGATTTTGACTGTAATTCGGTGCCAGAGGCATTCCTTGTATCATACACATGCTTTGGGGTTGAGATACACGCTGTGTATCAGGTCAGCAGGTGGTGTACAAACTGCACCTCACAAGGCTGCATCCTTGAGAATATCTATGTAGCAGAGCACAGTGTGATACCTGCACTAGCTCGGTTCCCAGAAGGAGTTGAGAGAAGGAAGCAATGAGCTCACTGCAGGCTCATCTTCCCTGATGTTTAAGTGAGTTTTGCGCTGTCCTAACTAGGCTGCTCCCAAGATCTACGCCAGGTAGATCACAGACACAGGTACTGCTGTCATGCTGCAGCCTGCTGTGCAGACATCATAGCCCCATTTAGTTAGAGGTGGTGTTCTCAGATCACTATCGTGAGATGCCTGATCTGGGCTGGATCATTACACTCAGCCAGCTCTGCAGGTAGGTACCACCTGGCATTTTGCTCTTATTTCGGTGTCTAAAGAAAAGTACATGAGGGAAGTGGTTCAAATATGATACAGAGAAACCATAGTACCAAAGGTGCTTAAACTTAATTGTGTTACTATTCGCAAACGTTCTTGGTAGCCAGTGTGTTGAGCTGAGGCAGCAAGCTTAGAAAATGCTAAAGCCAGATGGGCTGATTCACTAGCATGCAGTCTTACCTGCTGAGAAATCAAACCAGCAAGAGGAACACGGAAACCCTTCCTAAATCCTGCTGTGGTGCATTTTTGCTTCTGATGTAAACTTCCCCCATCTTAGACTTACATATGCCAGGGTGTGATCAAAAGTGTTAGATCTTTAACTGGAGTCTAAATGCTTTGATTTGCAATCATTCCACGTAGAAACGATAGTCTGCAATAACTAATAGTCCATAATAGTGCTATAAAGGGCAGCTGCAACGAAATGCTTGAAGAACTTGTGATGTTTATTTTCATGACAGGAAGCAGTAGGTCTCAAGCCCACTCTAGCCCAAGAGCTAATTCAGTTCTACGAATGATGGTGAATACTCTCCTTGATTCTACAAATCATAATTTCTCTGGCAGTGCCTGGAGCATGGAAGGAAGAAGTTCAAGCTTGGAAGCATGTGATGTCTTTCTGGGTCTCACTAATGTGCAAAAAGAGTCACAACGAAACATGGAATCATTAGGGATTGGAAGGGACCTCGAAAGATCATCTAGTCCAATCCCCCTGACACAGCAGGATCACCTAGACCAAGTCACACAGGAACACATCCAGATGGGCCTTGAACATCTCCAGTGAAGGAGACTCCACAACCCCCCTGGGCAGCCTGTTCCAGTGCTCCATCACCCTCACTGTGAAGAAGTTCCTTCTCATATTTATATGGAACCTCCTACATTCCAGCTTACAACATTTGCCCCTTGTCCTATCACCAGATGACATTGAGAAGAGCCTGGGTCCATCCTCCTGACACCCACCCTTCACATATTTATAGACATTAATCAGGTCACCCCTCAGTCTCCTCTTCTCCAAGCTAAAGAGACCCAGCTCCCTCAGCCTCTCCTCATGAGGGAGGTGTTCCACTTCTTTCATCATCCTCATTGCCCTATGCTGGGCTCCCTCCACCAGCTCTGTGTCCTTCTTGAACTGAGGAGCCCAGAACTGGACACAATACTCCAGATGTGGTCTCACCAGGGCAGAGTAGAGGGGGAGAAGAACCTCTCTGGATCTGCTAACCAACCCCATTCTGATCCACCCCAGGATGCTGTTGGCCCTCTTGGCCACAAGAGAACATTGCTGGCTCATGGTCATCCTGCTGTCCACTAGGACCCCCAGGTCCCTTTCTCCTACTGGTCTCCAACAGGTCAGTCCCCAGCCTATACTGGTACCTGGGGTTGTTCTTGCCCACATGCAAGACTCTGCACTTACCCATTATAGTTCATTAAATTTCTCCCTGCCCAGCTCTCCAGCCTGTATGTTTGATTACATAGTTGTGATGATAAGAATCTAATTCAGATAGCAAAGTCCTTTTCAGAGCAGCAAACCAGAGGAACATGCAGTTCTTTGTAAGTCACAAGGTCTGGATGATGTCAGGGTTAGAAAGAATACGTTTAAAAAACAAAGTTAGCACTGAATCTGTGTTATAAGCAGGTAAGACTGAACCTCGGGTGAAAAGCAGAAGATGCTTTCTAAAATATGGCTGACAGTTACAGAAGATGTTTGGTGACTGGTGTCAGGAGACAGGGTACAAACACTGCATCTCTTTGTGTCAGCAAACACAGTGTCACTATGGATGCAGGAGACACGAATTCCAGGGGGAGAGCAGTGTCAGTTTTTCTTAAGGGAATCCCTGCAACAGTTATCCTCCACTTGGGTAGCTATGAAGTTCAGTTTCCAACGAAGGTTGCTGCCTCCTGGCACTACTCCTGCTTCATTAAGTAAGGAGACAGTTGTTAGGGCAGTTCCACTCTACGAGGCCTGCAGAAAGGCAGGAGGAAGAGCCCAAAGTCACTGTTACTAGCACTACTCATTTCTGAAATGCAGCCTGAGAAACGGGGCAAGTGTGACACAATCTAATGGGCACTTACGAGAGGAACCCAAATGGATGGCTGGTGGCCAGAGCTCTGCCATGTTCCATTAAAAAATAACCAGGGAAAGCAGAGAAGTGAACTGCCTGCATATCATGGGATGCTGCACAAAAGGCCCTGTATGCCAGACACACTGGAATGGAAAGCCTGCCCTAAGATGTGCAAGAATGCTTGAGATTCCTCTGCAGATCAGGCATGAACATCACCACTGAAGACAGAGCACCCAGTACAATACGCATGATCACTGCAGAGCGCAGGATGCCAATAACCTCGGATGTCACAGGAGACTCCTGGTTTTCTTTCATGTGTCACTGGTGCAGATTTATGTGAATTACAGGTTCATCCCTGGATGTGTTCAAAGTCATGTAGATCTGAAGCTTCGGGACATAGTTTCACACTAGCAGTGTGCTAGTACAGTTGGGTTAATGGTTACACTCAAACTTACAGGTCTGTTCCAGCCTGAATGATTCTATGATTCAGTTAGGGTGGGATTTTCATTTTTAATGAGATGCTGCCTGGCAAGCCATTTAACAGGACCATCTTACATAGCAGGTAGAGTCTAGGAGCAGCTAAGTGGGATCTCTGGGCTAATGGACAACTCGTTCTGATAATTTGGTAAGTTTATCAGTGCCAAATTCTAGCTGAAGACTATGAATACCAAGAACTTAATTTAATAAGAAGGACTTGAGAATTTTCAAGAGCCCTCATTCTTCCTTACTGGGTCTTTGCAGAATGTTTTCAAATCTTGATGAGTATCACAGTATTTACAGCCTGAACCAAACCAAGCCAAACTGCACTGCCAACGAGCACCTGAAACAAAAACCAGTCAATCTAGAAGCATTTATGATTCAATACTATTTTGCAGGGACAATAAAACAAAAAAGAAAGTAAAGATCCCTCACCCCAAATGCCAGTTACATACTGCAAGTGGGATCTCTGGGATTTAGCTTAAGCTGTTGAAGAACAGAAGCACCTAGTGGAAGGTGTTTGCTCATGTTCCCTCAGTAATCAGTGCAGAGAGACAGGCCTCTCCAGGGGAAAATTCCTCTTGTTCTGGCTAACGGGATGAGTCACCCTCTGGAGACAGCACATTCCCAACAGCTATAAAGAGCTGAAGCCTTTGCCCATTGAAGCTTTGATTAGCTGGAAAAACAGACCAGGTTTGGGGCGTGTGGGCACACCAGTCCTATCGATCTGAAAACAGAAAAGTGGTTCACGTTGCCAGCATCCTACCACACAACCTGAGCCCTTAAGAACTTTCTCTCCCACATATTAGACTGTCATAGATAAAACTCCACCACCAGTGAGAGGCCACGATGTTAGATCTGAAGTTGCATGGGATGAATCTTAACCCGGGACACAAGAAGAGTAGCATTGTGACATCGGATGAGTTACGCGATTGAAGTCCTTCCTCCTCATCACTGCTTACAAAAGGATTTGAGGAAGCTAGATCAGATATTGAGATATGCATCTGGTGGGCAATTGTATATAACTGTTAGGACAGACAGACCCTACCAAAAATTAATGGGTGGGCGCCATTATTCTTGAGTAAGAGCTACGAACACCAGCCCCAGCTGAACACCAACCTGTGTGTTGCCCCCTGGTCACAGGTTGCAGTCAGGAAACAGCTGTTCTCCTCAGACAATGAAACTCTCTAGAGAAAGTGAAATAAACCCCCTTTCTATGATGCTGCATGAATACTCTTTTATAAGTGGAAGTCAGGGGTGCCGTGAAGACGGACATTTAGGGAAAAGCTGCAGTCAAATCTACCAGCCATTAGGCCATGTCGGGAATGTTGTAACAGCCTCATGAAAGATCCTGCTTAGTCTCTTTCACACAGTGGCTCTTAATAATGAGCATATAATAAATGTACAGTCTGGAGGAATTTACTATGCAGTATCCAATTGGATTTATACAGTCATAAAATTCTGCAGCACTGCTGCTATGATTTACAACAGTCTCTACTAATTATGAAGCTATGCCTGGGTTTGAGATGTGAGAGGCAAACACCACCAGACCAGTTGTACAGCGATGCCATACCGATGCACGTTTGCCACCATGATTTGAAATTGCCTGTTAGCAGAGAACTATTGCAAAGAGCCATGTGCTCTTGCCTGCTCTTATGAAAAGCACCAAAGTCTGGGAAGTCTGTGGGGTGGGGTTTTATTGTGATAGAGTTTAGAGATAAGGGTTGGAGTGGGGAGCAGACAGTCTATTGACCCCAGTGATGAAAATTCTGCCCCTTCTGCTTGGATTGTAGGGGACTGGACTTGGTAGCTTAGCTGATCCTCTCCTAAATCTACACTCCTGATCTCCTAAAAGGAAACCACCATGGTAACTTACTGTAAGACAAGCTTCTCATGACCTAAGTGGACATAGAAGGATGTTTAATTCTCAGATATTTCCCAGCACAGACATTTAATTTTGCTGTTATTCAACATATTAAACAACTATTTTAGAAAGGACTGCACATCATTAGTTGGAATTACCTGGGCACCGTGGGCAGCACAGCTGTGGCACATGCACAGGGGAAGGACAGTGTAGGCTGGGGCATCTTATTCTGCTGCACAGTACATTTCCATTCTGCAGATGGAACAAAATGCAATGAAATGGGCTGTCTTACCAATTTCTATGATCTAGATATTTTAAGAACAATTGCTGCTTTACGAATTTCTGATTTCACTCACAGCAGGGTAAGCCCAGACAAGATTTACTGCCTCTGAATTTATGCTGGAGGTCAGAATGTAGGTGAAATTCACACAAGCCTTAAAAATCACAGGAAGTGCTTAAAAATGGATTGCAATAATCTTCATTTGTGTTTTCCTTTTGATCAGGTTAAGCTCAGGAATTGCATTGCAAAAACGGAGACACAGAAAATGAATGGTGGGTCTTGAACTAACCCTATTGCGGGTTAGTTCAAGACCGCAAGAGACAACAGTGTCTGTAATTGTTCCTGAAAACTGTAGAGAGGCTTTTGTTTTCATTTTATGGGTTCTCCAGAAGACAAAAAACTGCAGTTGGTAAGCAGCCATTTCTTCTAAGAAATACGAGCAAGTCTTGGGAATAGTGTTTATTATTCGTGTCATTAACATAATATTCCATTTGACCACATCTAAGTTTGATTTATAATTAAAACACAGGGAATTTTCCTTCTCCCGCGTCTGTAACCAGAAAAGACTATCCATTTCAAATTCCCAATTCCCATCTATAATTCATCCTCTTAATTTAGCTGTGAGTTGCTCATGTTTATGGCAAGAAAGACCTTTCGGCACGAATGCTGACACTGTGGTTTGACTGTAGCTTGAGCTGGTGTCAGGAGTAAACGCACTTCATTTTCATATGCTTTCTAAAGCACTCAGGTGTTTCCAGTGGAGATTCAGACTTCCTTAGACAGCGTAAGGATTGGCTTTTCTAGCCATCTCTTTCAAAATATTCCACTGATTCCTAAATATCTGCAGACCACAGGCTGGAATCACACTGTTAGTTCATTACTACCCACAGACTACGTTTGTACATCTACTTTGGAAAGAGACACTAAAAATTGTATCACCATCTGTTCCCAATGATGATCGAAATTAAATATACTGCAAATACTAGGCTGCAGCAAATTTGAAGCTGTAGAGCAAGTTTGAATCTCTTTAGATGCACAGTGACATCTGGAAGGCCAAACTCTACCAGCCAGAGCAGGACTTCATCTCCTGTTGGTCTTTGTGAATCAGGGCCATGGTCGGCATTTCCACATCTGATACCCAAAGAGTAACGATGCATCTCTCCTCCCCAGCGTGGTTAGCGGTGCTGAGTGTGGAGACCAGGCATTCTAGCCCCTGCAGTCTGCAGAACTGTAGACATGAGCAAAAAGCTGCTGCTTTTGAGAGAGTAAAATAATGGTCTGACAAACTGTGAGTGCTCCAAGGTACCTGACAGCAACAGCCAACAGTCTCTCCACTGTGCGTTAGGGTGAGAGGGTGAGGAAGCAAAGGGGAGCAGGGTGAGAACACTGAATTACGTTCAGGTTTATTCTGTATTGAGCATGCAAGGTATAACTCGTAAAAATACAATACTACCTATACATGAAAACAGGAAGGCTTTTTTTTAACTTGAAAAAATCCCAGGCTGAATAATTTGGCCTCTGTTTAGTTAGTTAATTTGTCTCAGCTTTTTCTTAAACATGAGAAGTGTGTGTTGGGAAGATGGATGGACGGGTGGGTGGACAGGCTGTTGTTTAGAGACACAGCAGAGATCTCAGTCTGATATGACTTGTTTGTTCAGAGGTCATATGGATCATGACGTCTGAGGTCGGCAAAGACACTCTGGTCACACCGGTGACAGACCCCTGGTGGTTTTTTACTTTTGTCTGCAGTGTGAGAGAGTAGGTTGCTGCGTCAGATTCTGCACATGTCCTTTGCCTAACTGATTTACTGCCAGGCAATCATAGACTTTATCTCGCCTCAGTTTTGTTAAAATTATCAATTATTGAGAGTTTTCTGATGACCTGAGCTTTTAAAGTAGGTCAGAGTTCTGAGGATATTTATTTGCCCAGGACAAAGCTCAAGTGAATGTCTGGGTGGAGTCTTCCTTCTAGCAGCAAGAGTCACATTGCAGACATCCCTCAGCATCCTCACTGCTCAAATAACCCCAACTTACATTCTGCAGCCTCATGATACAACAAGGGTAACACCAAACAAACAAGGAAGTGAAGTCCAGAACTACTTCTGAGCTGCAAATACTGATAATTAGCAGAAGCAGCTTCCTTCTTTATGAACCTCGATGCCCTGAACTGTCCCTCTGGTCAAACACACTGGTTTGGAGGAGCCTCCCAGTGCCTGGGTATGCCTGGATCACAGCAGCGCTCTTCTCCAGAGCTGCATTTCATGCAGTTGCTCATCCCTCCAGACTAATGTCTTCCTAAAAATCATTAAGCAACGACTTGTATCCAGATCTCAAAGGTTTCCAATTAATTTCAACCCCACCCAAGACAGCCTTCCCGCAACTTAACGACTGTTTTGCCACATACGGACTCCGAGGGAGTTTTCAACTTTGCATCAGCAAAAGCGAGTGGAAACACCTTGCTATCATCAGAGATTTTTTCCTTTTCTCCCTACTACTTGGCTTGTTCTCTTACAGATACTTTCTGCTGCACAGATCTGAGCTGAAGCCAAGCTTGTGGGACTACTGTTTGTGCAATTCTGCACTAAATGGCAGTAGCAGATCCCTCAGAGCAAATGCTGCACAGGGGCCCAATATTTTACACTTGCAGGAGGGAATATAGCCAAGAAAACTTTATTCTGCATTAAATACAGCAGACAAAGCTCAGCATCTGGAGCTCCTCATGTGTTAGTGATTAAGTTCTCTTATTCTTTAGTAATTTCAAAATTACTCCAAGGGACATATTCTGCCCTCATTTTCCTGCCCCTCTTCCCCCTTCTCCCCGCCCCACCCAGCTGTATACAATATATTCAGGGGATCTCTGGCTGATGTGTCTTTGTGTCAAACGTCAGCTGGTGGTAACCAAGAACCTGCCCTCAACAACTCAACTTGCCACCTGATTCTCTCTGCTCCTTGCACCGTTTTCTCATTTGTCATCATCTTATACTTCTCTCATAGATTTTTTACCAATGATGATATCTCAGCTTGTTCCTTCAGCACTTCAGGGCAGCAGACACTTTGACTGTGGTGATGCCCCTGGAGATGTGGGTACAGTACACAGATCCAAAACTACTGAGATCAGGGTCAGCACATTCCTCCGCACTGGGTCCTATTATTCAAGATGTAATGCTCCGTGCTGACACAGCTTCTGGCTAGTTAAGAAGCAGTTTTGTCTACTTCATGCAAGTGTTTTGTGCTCATATTTTTTATCTTCTCTGTTAATGTTTTCCTTTTACCAGGATCACCTGCCCCTTTCCCGCAGGACCCACAAGTGAAAACTTTGCCAAATGGTATGTACAACAGAAAGGACTCTAGTCAATTAAGCAGGTAGAAGTAGTTGCAGGATCAGAAACTCAGGAGTCCTACCTCTGAGCAGAGGCAGTTAACGCAGTACATGAGGCCATAGGGCTCCAGATACGGGTGCCATCTCTCTCCTACACGATACTTCTTACCTTGAAACACACAGTATGTGTCTGAATCTGTAAAACAACAAAGAATTTCAAGAGCTATGAGTGACTGGTCCCATTCTGTACTTCAAAGTGGAATTAGGTGTGCAAGATTTTCTATGTTTAAGGGTGACACGTAACATTTGGTACAGAATGACTGCTCTCTTTTCCTGGAGAATCACACAATGGAGATGCCCTTCTTTCCATGTGCTGCTGCTTCTGACCTCCCAAATCCAAACACATGATAGGGCTTCTCATTTTTCCAAAAGTTCATCTCCTGAAACAGCTGACAAAATGGGTTTCCTATCTTTCACCTGCAAAAGCAGAGGCTAAGATCTGGTTTAGGTAACAAAGTGCCTGATTGCTTGGCCAGCTTTGGAGAAAACAAAACCTTTTCAGTGTAAAGCAATGGGCTTGACCCAGGAAAACGCCAGGTTGTAGAGCAGCGAGATTCTTAACAAGGGGGCTGCAGAGGGAAGATAAATGCAGTGTATTCACACTGAATGTTCAGTATATCTGTATTTTAACGACCTAATAAAAACTGAGTTTGTCCTAGTATTTCAGAACAACTTGTGCTTCCAGATGCATCAGCATTTGAAAGATTTTAGGTTTTTCTGTTTGTGAAGCAATTCTAATCTTGCAGGTGCTGTTTTGCAGATGTCCACCAGCCTGTCAGACATCACTGCCATCTCTCCCTGTCCTATCATGGTTTCACACAGAAAAATCTCTTCAATGAAAGGGTGTTTCTCATGTGTTTTCATGAGAGATTTCCTTCTTGTTACCTTAAAGATGTCCAAATTCAGCTTAATTCATTAGCCCCTGTTATGATTTTGAATAATACTTCAGGGTATCAAACAAAATACCTCTCCAGTTGAGAGGCATCCCTGCCCGTGGCAGGTAGGTTGGAACAGATGGTCTCTGAGGTCACTTCCAACCTTAGCCATTCTGTGATTCTATGATTCACATTTACTGGACTAAAAGCAGGCAGCAAGAGATAGGGGTTATTAGGAGCAGCTCTAAACTGCTCTGCTTTCACTACACAAAGAACATGACAAGTGAAATGCAGGATCTAAAAAAACCCAGACAACTGAAGTGGGGTTTGGTTAATTTCTTGGCGCACTTCCTTAGGAGCAGAAGCTGCTAAAACTGACTAGAAAAATTTTAGCGACTTCCCAAGGACAAACAATATCTTTGGTAAGAAAAAGGCCAAACCCCATGCAGGTGGGGAGAAGATTCCAGAGAGCCAGTAACAAGGCTGTAGCAATTGACTCCTAGACTTATGTGGGTGGTTATTCCGCCTTTCTGAGATGTGTTAACATCTCCCACGGCCGATGGACTTTGTAGAAACAGTCCTTTTGTTTTGTTTGTACTCTTTTCAGTTCTTCCCGTCAAGTTTTTGACAGTGCTTAGACTCTTAATTTTCTCAAAGGATGCATCTAATCCAGTTCATATGAGGTTGTTCTTGGAACACCGCAGAAGAGTCTTGGATGAGCTTCACACTAGCTGAAAAGTTCAGCACAATAGCCTTACGCATGGGACAGAATCCAGAGAATCCGTCAGATGTTTACAGAGGTCACTGAAGTGGAATTAAGCACTCTCTTGATTCAGGGTATTTGACATAAAACAGATTCCCCAACTGATGTGTGATGTTCTTTATGCTAGACTAAAACCTGTACGGCTTTGGGAAAATGTGCCCCAAACGCGGGTGTGATCCGATTCTACTTAATGTGGGATTAGAAGGAGGAAGAAAGTTAGGAGGTTTGGAACACAGATCCACAGTCTAGGACATTCGTGTTTGAAGATCTTTTCTGAACCACAGCAGTCAGACAGACAGAAAATGTCACATTGGGGTGAATGGGTCAGCCTTGCTTCGACTCTACTTACGTTTTACTTGTTCTAGTTTACCTCCATCTATGAAAAGGAGACAGAGCACAGCAAAAAAGATAAAATGATAATCTTCCAATATCCACTTTTTTCTCATCTTTATCGCCAAAAGGAAAAGAAAGAGCCTCCAAAGTTGAGAATATCGAGCTGTTAGGAAGAAAAGATGAAATGACTTAAACTAAAATCCTGTAAGACACATAAATTCTTTAACATTATTTCAGCTCTCACAAATCCTAAACAGCCAGAAACAGAAGAGCTGTCTATATTGTGGATCTTCATTTCATGGGAACAGCTTTGGCTTCAGAGGAGGGAATGCAGAAGAGGGGCTGCATTCCCATTCACAAAAGGTGAAAACTTGGTTACTTCCACTAAAGTCCTTGTTTTACTCCCATGTGGAGAAACCTGGCAAGCAAACTATCTATATTCTTCAGATTCTCTTTCACAATAAGCGAGTTTGGGAGATGTTCTTGCAGAGCAGCTCTTTTGGATGTGACTTAGAGGCATCTGTTGTAAGAAGTTTGTTCTGTGTTAAAATTAACCCCAGGTAGACCTGGTGCAGTGGAGAGCCATAGCGGGGGACAAAGTGCTGCACACCCTGTGTGCATTGAACCCCCGTCCCGTCCTCCCCTCAGCCAACCACTATTGTTCTGGGAGTCAACTCTTCCATTGCCTTGATATCTGGAAGTAGAATTAGGGAATGGCATGTCACCTCCAGTCCAGGAGATCTTGAATAGCAAAATCTCTCACATGGAGCGAAGTTCCATGTGCTCTCTGCTGCACGGTGCAGAGATGGTACCATAGCTGCTGATGCTCTGTTCTGGCTATCTCTGTCTGGCTTTTAAAGGTGAATTATTTCACAATGAAAAAAACACGGGGAGAAAAGAATTCACTCATTTATTTACATTTGATAGCCAACATAAGCTTCTAAATCGAGAAATGCGTTGATGCTTTACCGCTGGTCAGAATTTATTGCACAATATTGTCTTCCCACTTTTCATAATTTACAATGCTGGAAAGACTGATGTTTGAGTTTAAGAGCCTTGATGTGGACTCACAATCAGTTTTACGCAATTATTTGAAAAAAACAAAATGAACTTAATTATTAGAAAAATAAACGATCTGCTCTGCAAACTATTCGAGCGACCTCTTCAGATTTTACGTGAATAACAGAACCACACGTGAGTCTGTTTCAGCTCACAGATAAGCAAAGCAGAAATCATCATTTATATGTGCATATCCAAAATTAACTTAGAGGACTTCACTAAAGAGCAAGTTAGGCAATTAAAGTCTTCCTATTAAGACAATTGAGCTTCAGGATACTGTAACAAAGGGTGGATGATCTGATTTTATCAGTGGTTTTTATTGCCCTTTAAGGGTTCTGTGCTCCCCATTCCCAAACCACAACCAACATGGGCAGATTCCTTAAACTAATCAAGTCTACACAACTGCTCCGTCTGCCCTCGGTAAGCTCACTCAAAATAATGCAAACTGCATCTGAGAACATTCACAAAAATAACGCAGTTCCAAAATCATACTCCCCGTGCCCTAACAAAATATGAATTTCCATTTATTTTGGAAGCTATGAATGATGTTCCAAATACAGAAGAAAAGGTTTAAGTTATTCCTTCCCTTTTGCTGTCTTCAAATCACATAAGGCATTTTAAAGCCAAACAACTTGATTAAAAAGAAAACCTCCTAATTTAGTCCCTGGAACATCGTACACACAACGGTAGCACATCCCTGGGATTAGAAGAAATGCGAATGTTTAAATATTTTGCCCTTCTTGGGGGTTGCTTAAGCAAACAATACTTATAAGTAGAACACAGTTAGCCTTTGTGCAGCACTTTACCTGGGAGCTGGAGGGGGCAGCTCGCCCAGAAACCCCATCCCCATCCATTTTCCATGTCACAGCTTCAAAAGGAAGAACAGTTTAAAACTTGGAGCACTTAGTGCTGTGAGACGCTGCACAGTCGTGTGAACAGGGGAGTTAATAACAGCAAGGAGATGGAGACTTTTGATGTCTTTGTTAATTCTCTTTAATTTCTGCATTGTTGTTACTCCAAATAGAAACGCATACTTTTTCACTATTAGCACACTCCCTGTATTTCCCCAAAGGGCAACGTCCTAAAAGTATTCCTGGCTTTACACAGGCTCGGTTAGGTTTAACCTGTTCATTAGTGGTGCGCTACAAGCACGGGAAGCGACTCACTAACGATGGGTGTTCCTCACCGAAATCTGGGGTAATTAGACGCCTCTCCCGGATTAGGACCTGAAAGTGGGAGCGTGCGGTCCCGCCACCTCTCAACACCCGCAGCCCGCAGCTGGCCGGGGCTGGCTGTGCCCGGAGCGGGGCCAGGCGCGGAGCTGGGGCTGTCGCTGTCTCCCCACGGTCTCACCTCCCGGGGCCGCTATCCCGCCGTGCCCGCCCCGCTCTCACCGTCGGGGGGTTGTTCCGAAGCGGGCGGGTCTCTGGCCAGAGGCTCCCGGTTGTCGCTGCAGTAACAACCCTTGCAACCCTCTCCCTGGGCGTCTCTTCTCGGTAGGGAAAAGCCACAAACCTGGGAAAGGGCTGCGGCTGCTCCGCTCGTGTCCGGCAACGCCTGCGAACAGCCGGGCGGCTCCGGTCGGCTCCGCAGGACACTGGGGTGCTCCGCTCACGTTGCCATAATCTTCTCCCGCTCCTTGGACGGGCGTTGAGCTCTCCCCTTGGCTCCCGCGGCGGCTTTTGGGAGGGAGCGAGGAGGCAACCGACGTGTCCTGCGGCCNTCGGAGCGGGAACCACCTGCGGGACTGAGGACCCGCGACCGGGCGGGCGGGAGTTCACTGCCAAAGCGAGCCGAACCCTAGCGAGCTCCATCCTCGGACACAGAACCCCGCGGGGCCTTTCTGGGACAGGACTCTGCACCCTCCGACATGGCTCTTTCATGGGCTTTTCAGTCGCGCAGAGCTCGCCGAAGCTGATTCGACAGCTTCAGTGTCCACTGGGATTTGTGAGACACCCTCCGCTGAAACTCTCCGCTCTGATTTATTGTCTAAGAAGGTTTCAAGGTCGCGTTGAGATTGTGGAGGAACTAAATTAAACCCATGACTCATGACATTATATGTTTGGTCAAACATTCATTTTCTGCCTTCTTGTAGCCCCTGTAACTACTAAGAAGAGATCAGTGAACCCTTGACAAATGATCTGAGAAAAAGGGTGAGGTTTGAAAAGGCATCATGGGGAGAAACAAATGACTACCTATTTCCCCTAGTATGGGACCAGGGTGTTTGGGGAGCACTGCTATGGGAGGCGTATGACCTCCCACACTTTGTAGATACTTTCAGGAGGCTGAAAATTGACCAGAAGTTTCATTTCTTCCATTGTAACTCAGCTGGACGAAGTAATGAAAATAGCGTGTACGGTGAAACTTTATAGCAGCATGAGGAAAGTACTCAGGTTTTGCAGCGTGACTTCATGAGCAACGTGGGCTGTGTGTTAAATTCGACTTTATAACTCCCAGCATTAAAAAAGGAAAAGAGAAAGACTGCATTCTGGAGCTAGGCATTTCGAAATTATCACACAACCGAAGCACACGGTGGTTTGAGTTGGAAGGGACCTTAAAGAGCATCCAGTCCCAACCCCCTGCCATGGACAGACCAGGTTGTTCAGGGCCCCATCAAACCTTGAACACTTCCAGAGATGGACCATCCCTGGGCAACTTGTTCCAGTGCCTCATCACACTCAGAGTGAAGAATTTATTCCTAAAATCTAATCCAAATCTCCTCTCGTTTAGCTTCAACCCATCCCCCTTGTCCTATCACTAGAGTGTCTCATAAGTAGTTCCTCTCCAGCTTTCCTATAGCCCCCCCTTCAGAAGGTCCCCCTCCCAGAACCTTCTCCATATCTACTTCTATGTCACTTTGTCACCCTTGCCTTCCCACATACAGCAGTAACCCCTGTTCCTAAAGAAAAATAATCACTTCAAACTCCTAATCAGAAATATGTTAGTAATTTGCACCTGAAGGCAGAGAATCTGAGCTGTGCACGCTGAGGTCCTGCAGAGCTGTGTCCGTATTCACGGAGGGAAGAGCTGAGCATGTACACACACGCTTCTACATTGCAATTACATGACATTGTGATGTCATTCCTCTAGATGTTGTGCTGGGTAGACTGTGCAGGCTCGGCCTGGGAGATACATCACATACGAACACACACTCAGACCTACAACCTGTTGTAGTCTGCAGAGAGGTAGACCCAAAGCCTGTGAAAGTCTTCCCACTGACATTGACACAAGGTGGAGGGGCTTTCCTAGGAGGCTGCTTCGGCTCTCCGTGTGCCTGCTGAGTGTAGTAGTAGTAGTAAATCTTACCCAGTTCAGCAGTGTCACTGATACTGTCTCAGACACCACAAGGAGTGCAGAAGTGAAGGGTAAAACACCAAAAGCAAGCCAAATTAGATGAGATTGTACTGTGAATGAAAAGGAGCTTGTTATTGGAGTGGTCCAGCAAGATGTGGTGGGTTGTGTACCTACTACACATTTAAACGAGATTGCACCATCAGTGATGCTTCTCAGGTTTCGTGCAGCAGTTACAAGTGGATCGCTGTGCTTCTGTCCTGCTGTCCTTACAGGATGCTGAAGTTGTGATGATGACTCTGCATATGGTAGTTTTAATTCCAAACCAAGAATCGATCCATTCCCTATGATCTTAGGGTCAAACTGGTGCAGCATCAGATTTTAGAGGGGTTAATGACACAATAAAATGTCCTCGGTAGCAGCATTAAAATTAGAGGTTTTTGGTAGAGAATGGGCTGTCCAAATTCCAATAGAGTGTTTTGATTTTCTGAATTCCTGTGTTACTGCAGTTGCATGAAGGCTGGGTTCTCTGTGCTGGGTCTCTGACCTGTGGGGGTTTTGCTCATGTCATCGGTTAGATGCTCTATTATCTTGATGAGTAACAGTGGCCAAAGTGAACATAGACGCAGTGCCGTTTTCAGAAGACAGCATCTCAGGCAATGTGAGTATCCATTTCCTTCAGTGCTGTTCAAAGCCAAGCACATCATTTGTAATTCTGTCTAGAAGAGTTTGCAAACCTCTGGCAGTAGGAATCCACAGGTCTTTGCAGGCAGGTTTGATAGTTTGGTTTTATCACATCTGCGTGACTGTGGTAGGTGCAGCTTTGGACCTGGGCCTCAGCTTTACTGTGTCTGTGTGGGCATTGTGCAGAACAACTTACCCAACACAGCTACTTGCTTCTGTCAAACCTCTAGACTGCCATCACCACACCTCCTTCTCTGTGCTGTACAAAGCCCAGTGTGTGCAGGTACAGACAACAGTCATAGTAGCAGTACTCTTCACACTTAGTCAGTGGAGTAGTAATGAGACATGAAATGTTTTCTATAGACTCCGTGACCTGAATTCTTTTGCAGAGAGAGATTCTTTGAAAATAAACTCCTTATTTGGCCTGAAGAGTGCCTCAGGAAAGCTGCTATAGATACCAGCACTTTCCACGGCATCGTCAGGGTCTGCTTCTCTCTGGGTCTCAGGTACAAAGGCAGCCTCTGGTTCTTGTCACACCCCTTCGCGTGGTGTTGTGTCACAGCCAGCGTTACGGGTGTTAGCTCAAAGGGTAATGTGACACAGGCTGGATACTGTGCGTGAACTAACTGTTCACAAGTGTCCCCCTGATGAGTGGCCTCCTGCTGGAGCTCAAGGTTTGCCAGCACCTACGGATTGTGGTAGCTTGCACCCAGGCCTGAGCTGTTTCTCTTCTCCCAGCTCTGCCTAAGTATCACCAAGGAGTCAGTTCAATTAAAACTCATACTGTAAAAGCCCATTGTGCTTTGCCTGGTCTCACAGCCCCCTGTAGGGATTGTGTCTCCTTGTTCTGCAGCACAGACATGACTTAGCAAACACCTCACCCAGCAGTGGGCAGCAAGCACGATTTGTGAACTGTGACAGAGAGCTCCAGAGACGCATCAAAAGTAGTTACCCTTCGAACCGCCAAGCTGGACTCACTGCTTCGATACGCTCCTCTGTGTCCTGGTGTCTGCAGGGGAAAGAATTGCTCCTGATAGTGGCCACTATTGATTCAAGGATGCCCCGAGTTTTTAAGAGCACAGAGATTCAGCCATGTAATTCTCATTAAAGACAGTGGAAGTTAGGCAGCTCATGCCCTGTGACGCTGACAGGAAAAGTCCCCCGCCTCATGCTGCACCTCGGAGGGACCGAGCAGCGTGTAGGTGTTCTGCAATTCTTTCTCAGTTCTCGTGAAGGAAAAAACAACAAAAAAACCAGGCTGGAAGATTTGTGCCAATGCTAACATGTTAATACACCGTGAGGAGTTTTCTTAACTGGAACAGACACTGAGCTCTGAGAGATGTTAGACACATGACACGACTTCCATTTACCTCCTTGGCTTGATTTCTTTTTCCTTTCATTACTTTCCAGAAAAAAAATTATTATCTATGGTCAAATTTTCACTTCTGAAAGAATATGAAAGGAAGTTCTTAAACTAATGAACTCTTCTGGTTTTTGCATTCCAATAAATTCAGTGGAGCCCTCTGGAAAACGTGTCTTAAGATGCTAAAAATGATTCCCCGGATTTTATAAAAAAATCTCTAAATTACTTTTTGTGGTTTGGATCAGCCCTGCAACTGTCACCCTGGGACTGCAGTCTGGAGGTTCATCGAGCAATCTTCTCATACACTGTTAAATAAAAAGGGCTTCAGATGTGCATGATTTTGTGATTATGGCATAGGATGGTCAGGAGCATTCTCCACCCTCCTGTTCATTCTGGAGCACTGACTTCATCCGTGGCAGGGTTTCAGTCCTCTAGTGCTAGAAATTAATTGGCTTATTTAGCAGGGAGACAGATGGATGTGTGAATCTGAGATTATTCAATGGACTTTGCTAAAGAACAAAAACAACGTTACGTAAAATGTCAGCTTGCAGCCCAGTTCCTCATTGCCTTGATGTAGATCTGTTTGTCTGAGACTGCAGAGTAGCTGAAAAGCTTTCACTGTTCTATCAGAAAATACAGATAAAGCACGTGTTGCTCCAAATACACATGTGAGAAGACAGTGGCAAGAGCTGCCAGCAGCAAACATGACAACACTGGCTAATTCTCTCTCATACCTCTCATGTCAAAGAAAATCTGCAAGACACTTTGTAAGGGTACAGAAGCTTCTGTATGTTCGTAAGCTTCACCATGGTGTGTCAAACCACCAGCGCTCAGTGGTTTTCTGAGTGTGAAACAGCAGTGAGGTGTCATCACCCAGACACATAGAAGCAACTATTACTCAAACTTGCCAAAGAAACGGAGGAATCTACATAAACTACAAGGAAATTGTGGAAAGGATGATGATCTTCTTGCTCTTCCCAGGAAGTTATCCTGCCTGTCCTGCCTTGCCTTAGACCTTCTTACCCAGGTAGTTGAATTGCCAGTTTGGAAATTCCTGACCAGGTACATCTGACTGTCAGTGGTGCTTTGTAATCTTTGACAGAAACCACTGATGTCTAATTGATGCCTTTGTACATTAATCCATCTAATTTACCTTTAAAAATGTTTAGACATGCCAGATTGGGCTTTGTTTGTCTTTTCCTCGTATCAATAGTGATGAATTTCTTTCATAGAATCATAGAATCATTAGGGATTGGAAGAGACTTCAAAAGATCATCCAGTCCAATCCCCCTGCCACAGCAGGATCACCCAGACCAAGTCATACAGTCAGGCAGGGTTAGAAGGGACCACAGGATCATCCAGTTCCAACTCCCCTGCCATGGGCAGGGACACCCCAACCCTACATCAGGCTGGCCAGAGCCTCATCCAGCCTGGCCGTAAACACCTCCAAGGACGGGGCCCCAACCACCTTCCTGGACAACCCATTCCAGGCTCTCACCACTCTCATGGTGAAGAACTTCCTCCTCACATCCACTCTAAATCTACCCATCTCCAGCTTTGCTCCCTTGCCCCTAGTCCTGTCGCTACCTGACATCCTAAAAAAAAAGTTTTTTCCTAATGTCCAACCTAAATCTCCCTTCTTCAAGTCTGTAACCATTAATATCTACATGATGTCACTTATTTGAGGAAACTGAAAGAGGCTTTTGTTTCTTTCTCAAGAAATCAAGTCCAAATCTTTGGTCCAATGTTTCGTCTCTAACATGAACAATCATTTTGTGAGCGGGAGGCCTCCACAGCAGTTCAGTTCTGCTTCTAGTGGGGTGCAGTGCCACAGAGTACACAGTAGCACCTTGGGGTCTGTCGTGAGCAAGTGAGAAGCAGCATCAAACGCTCCTGAGAAGTGATTCTTTTTTCAGAGTTGTGGGAGGAGCTTCACCTTCACTGGTTTTTCAGTCCCACTCGTTCTTGACAGCAGAAGGTGGCTCTGTTCACATAAAACTAACAGATGTTCTTCCCTGCCAGAAGAGCTGTTGACTAGAGTCACGCCTGGCAGAAATTTGCAGGAGTTCAAAAGACTTACAGTGCTTTGCACTTGCTGAGGTTGTAGCTCCGCATGGGAGAAGTAGGAGCAAATCTTACTGCTTGATCACAGCTGAGATTCACCAGATAAATTCAGTCAGCCCTGACTTCCAAGCTGTGACAGAAGGAGTCGGAGCAGCCCGAATGAGCCTCCAATTGCAATTCAAATATATTTTTATAAAGCTGCGATTAGCGCTGCTGATCTCGCCGTGGCCAGCCAAAGACAATAACAACGAGGTTACTGAACACCTCGGCTATTATGTAATTCCTTTGCTCAGAAACTTGCTGGTGTGAGACTGCTTTTGAAACCCATTAGTAAGGCTGAACCTGCCAAATGAGCCTTCTCTAGGGAGAACAAAGTCAAACGTGTGCCAACGTGGAGCCAGAGCCTGCCAGGGCCCAAGCACTCGCAAATCCCGCTGCTACCAGTGAGAGCAGAGGACGCAAAGTCCTGAGTGTAACTGAGCCCAGATGCAGAATGACCCAGTGGCTGTGGGCCTGTCCTTCACACTGATGACGACGTTGTGCGTTTGCTCGTAACAAACCCCCGTGTGCTGACATGCCCTGAATTGTGACTCCAGGTCTGCCTGACCATGACTGTGTGTTTAGGGAAAGCCACGCTGTCCTCTAGCTCCCATCACCAATGGACCACGGGCATGCTCACCAGCGCTGAGTCAGGCCAGACTGCAGGACCACTTGTCTGTCTCATCTAGTTTATAAGGCCAGTCCTGAGCCTTTCTTCACCAGAAGATGGTGATCCTTGCACGTGAACAGAATTGTAGAGAGAGGGGGGAAAAAACGACCTGGACTCTCTCAAAAAGCCATCGTGAGTCTTCAGGAGAGGATGCAAACAGTGCAAATTTCCAAGAGGATACTGGTGAAATTAGAACTGACTCTTTGAGAGTAACTGTCTATGGAATAAACGTTTAAAATAAGGAAAGGGGAGATGGCGGTGGTGATTTCCTTTCATCATTAAAAACGTCAGTGTAAAACACATGGAGAAAAACAAACAGAGAAGACACTGTTGCTAGTGGGCTGCCTTTTAAAGTATTAATGGAACCTCTCAGAACAAGAGTTTCTTTTATTCTTTTTATCCCAGCTCCCTGCTTGCAAGGTTCTTATGTGAACATGCAGCAGTTTCCAAGGCTGTGAAATTATCAGACCTGGAACAATGCCAGTACAAACCAATTTATTGGGGTCCAGCAATTAACCAAAACCTAGAAAGCTTGATTAATTGTGGCACTGCTCAGCAGGGAACATTGAGGGGGGAAAAAAATCAGACTAAACTCAATGCAGTGTCTCTGTTCCATACACCAGTGTCTCCACACATAAAGAAAAGCTTCCTCTTTAAACAACTTTAGAACATTATTTTGCACCGTGCACAAAGAATAATTACATGCCATTGGAGAAAGTGCTACTCCATGGCTGTCTGGATAATTGTTTCATAGCAGCTCTTCTCCTGTTAATTTTGGTTGTTGTGGAGTTCGTATCTCACTGTGACCCAAACAATGGGATATATTCTCCTAGTACATTGTTTTGTTCAGCTTCTCACTGGAGAGACACCTTGAGAATCCAGCACTGCTCTGGTTCATCATATTTCCTCAAGCACTGACTTGTGCAAGGTGGGGGTTTGGTAGCTATTTGGAATTATTTAGCGTACAAAAGCTAAGAACCAAGTTGCCAGGGCAGAATATGTTGACTGAAATGAAATCCTTTCGTCTGAGGAAACAGACAGAAACGTACACAACTGGGATGTTTAAATGCTGAATTAGAAATACGGGTTGTGTGACTGCAGGGTTTGTCACAAAACCCCAAGCATAAACCAGAATTTAAAAAATCTCATTTCTAGTTGCCTTAGCAGTAAATTAATCTATTTCAGTCCAAATTCCCAAGAAGAAAGCAAATATTCCAGCTCCATGTAATGCCCGGTGACCGTGTGTTGTAACAGGTAGTGCAGAACACTGGCTCTAGCAACTCGTCTTGGTTTCTCTTACAGCAAAATAACTCAACGCCTACTAAGTGGGGGGGGGGGGGGGGGGGGAGCTGCCTGAGGTTAGAAAAGTAGCAGTGAAAGAGTAATTACCCGTGCCCAGTGAAAAGGAAAAGATCCATGCACTTGTTTTTACCTTTTCAACATCGTTTTGTATCCTAATCTGCATCCAACAGCGCCACTGTCACATTCTCAGGTTGAAAGAGCAGAACGCACAGACAGCGCTAAATCACATTAGGCAGCAGTGATAATAGAGCCTGCACATGCATAGCACCGGCAGGACATCTGACAGGGGTATTCAGTGAGGTAGGAAGGGCTGTCTCCTCTGATTTCACCATATTTCTTAGGGATTCAATGTCTTGTTTTTAAAAAAAGATATTTGCAGTGGAAATCGGTTTGTTGGAGGTCACCTAATTGAATCCACAGCCCTGGCAACCCTTCACAAAGGCTGCCAGAAATGACCGAGTTGCTAATGTTTAACTGTGAATACCCAGCAGGGTTCCTCCACAGGGCTGAATACAGTCAATTATGTTATTTTTCTAAATATTAGGGACTCAGCTGTCCCTGCTTGTGAAGAGTTGCCAGGGTCACAGATACAATCAGACAGATCCTCCCCCCAGCCTTCCCTTCTAAGAGATGGGGAGAATCTTTTAAACCTCACATTGAATAACCGTGAAGCAGAGGAAAGGATTCTTGCAAGGCTATGCTTCTCCTCCAGCGTGGCCATGCAGTCTTTTGGCTTTGGGGGGGTTCCAGTGGGCCAGAGGACAATGTGAGGTTGCTGGAGGGAGCACTCTCATGTAGAGGCAGCCTCACTGAGGTCTCTGGAATACAGACAAACGTCACAGTTTAGCTCATTAGGCAGCGGGGCTGAGAGCTGGCAAAAGCCAGAAGTGCTGGTGGGTCCGTTTGCATACTTTTTTGTTCTTTTTCTCTTCTTTCTCCACCTCCCACCCCTCGCTGTGCTCAAAATATCTATCAGAAGTAATGTTTTTGTGTGCCACAACAACTCTGTTCTCCTCTTTAAGTTTCTCAGTGAGGAACAGAGTGCTCAGCAGAAGCAGATTCTGAGCATCCATGGTTCCGAGTGTTCTTCAGCCGAGACGTGCAGATGCCCCAGCAGCCCTATTTCTTTGCCATCTACACAGAGCTCTGGAGACATTTTGGTTTTTGATTGTAACTTGCTTAGTTTTTGCCACAAAGGCTCTTTTCCAAAGCCCAGCCTTCTCCAGCAACAGCATCTCTATCCCTGTGGTCCACAGCCCAGCTCTTCTTATCTAATCAACAGCTTCTGGCAGAGGGGAAGCGTCCTCCTAGAACACTGGAGTGCCAAGGCACTGTCGTGGCCCACGTTTGAGGTAGTGCTTTGAAGTTGGCAAAGTTTCCTAATTGACTGCTGTTAGATTTTATCCAGCTTCAGGAATATCATGTGGATGTGGCTGATCTCCAGCTATTCTGAATCCACTGCAAATAGTTTGCCAGCATGTGTCCGAGTATAATTCAATTGTGAAGTTTTTAATGCTGATATAATTTCCCTCTAAGTACCTTCAGGCGTGGCATCTGAACTGCAGTGGACAGGAGTCTGGCAACCAGCTGTCCTAGGAGCCCAGCTCCTAGGAGGTGAAACCTTTATTCCTTTGGGTCCCTGTGCCTCCTGGGGCTGGGAAGCCCAGGCTGGGTCTCTGGTGATCCCTAATGTTGCATCTCTGACTTCTTGAACATACAGTATTGTGTTTGTGACTAAGGGACCTTTGAAATCCCTTGCAATGACAGGAAAATCAGGAGTCATTAAATGTCTTTTGCTATTTGACATCACTTCAGAGTGGGCTACCAGCGTTCCAGGTACATTTCACATACAGCAGCTGCAGTGAAAGTAGAACTGAAGTTTCAAATGCCCTAGTACTGCAAAGAACTTGTCTTTGAAGAACTGAACATTACGGAAAGGTGCTTTTGTAGCTTGTTCCTGCTACAAAAACAGGGAGGAAACCAAACCGCCCTCTGTGAAGACTGGAGTTTCCTCTGGCTGGAGGTCCCCTAGGGAGAAAGAAAATAAGCCAGCAAGGGAGAGCAGGCTAACTGTGTTTAGACAGCCTGTCCTCTCCTGATCTGCATCTGCCTCTCGGGAGGAGGAGTTCCCTGCAAAGATTTTGATGTCTGACTGATTACCAAGGCTAATGTCCCCTCCTGTTTGGGGAAGCAGCTGTGGTACCCTCAGCTGAAGAAAAGATGGTTTCCTCAAGGTTTTAATTTTTCAGTTCTTTTCCTTCTCCTCACATGGATGTCATGATGGGCAAATATGGAGTGTGAAACTCTGTCCTCAGGCAGTGCACGTGCAGAACCGGAACCTGGACATCATTAACATTGCAGAGTTATATGTGACCTATTCTGGTTGTAGAAAAGGTCAGGTCAACAGCATTGTAACTGGCACCCCAACTGATCCAGGGATCCACCAGAGAAAACCCACGTAAACAACGGTGCTCATTGTTCGATTAACATTCAAAGACCACTTTCTTGAAGCACAATGCAAGAGAATCCCAACAGGAAAGAAGTCAAGGAAGGGAGCCAGAAGACCTGCATGGTTAAACAGGGAGCTGCTGGGCAAATTCAAGAGAAAGAAGAAAGCCTATAGGTCATGGAAGGAGGGGGTGGCCCCTTGGGGTGATTATAAGGCTCTAGTGAGAGAATGTAGGGATGCAACTAGAAAGGCCAAGGCCTCCTTGGAATTAAACCTTGCAAGAGAGGTCAAAAAGGGCTTCTTCAAATACGTTGCAGGTTAAACTAAAACTAGAGGCAACATAGGCCCCCTGCTGAATGTGATGGGTGCCCTGAAGACAGAGGATACAGAGAAGGCAGAGATACTGAATACCTTCTTGGCCTCTGTCTATACTTCTGGGGGCTGTCCCGATATCAAACCCCAGAGACTCTGGAGGAAGTCAAGACAAGAGAGGAGCTTGTCTTGGTTGATGAGCTGGGTTAGGGATAGGTTGAGCAAACTGGATGTGCACAAATCCCATATGGGATGCACCCGCGCGTGCTAAGGGAGCCAGCGGATGTCATTGCTAGGCCACTCTCCATCACCTTCTCTAAGTCATGGGGATCAGGAGAGTTGCCTAGAGACTGCAGGATAGCAAATGTCACTCCAGTCTTCAAAAAGAGACCAATCAGCCTCACCTCCGTCCCAGGAAAGGTGATGGAACAATTTGTACTAGAGGCTGTTTCCGGGCACATCAAGGACAGGAGGGTCATTAGGGACAGTCAGCAGGGCTTCACCAAGGGGAAGTCATGCTTGACCAACCTGATAGCCTTTGATGAGGGTGTAACCAGGTGGAGAGATGATGGCAGAGCGGTGGATGTGGTCTGTCTTAAAAGGCATTCGACACAGAGTCACGTAACATCCTCGCAGCAAAACTGAGGCAGCGTGGACTGGATTATTGGGTAGTGAGGTGGATCGTGAACTGGCTGCAGGACAGAAGCCAGAGAGTGGTGGTCAATGGGACAGAGTCTAGTTGGAGGCCTGTGTCTAGGGGAGTCTCCCAAGGGTCAGTACTGGGACCAGTCCTATTCAATCTATTCATTGATGACTTGGATGAGGGATTAGGGTGCACTGTCAGCAAGTTTGCTGATGACACAAAGCTGGGTGGTGTGGCCGACACCCCTGGACAGGCTGGAGAGATGGGCAGGGAGAAATATAATGAAGTATAACAAGGGTTAAGTGTAGAGTCTTGCATCTGGGCAAGAACAACCCCAGGTACCAGTATAGGCTGGGGACTGACCTGTTGGAGAGCAGTGTAGGAGAAAGGGACTTGGGGGTCCTGGTGGACAGCAGGATGACTGTGAGCCAGCAATGTGCTCTTGTGGCCAAGAAGGCCAACAGCATCCTGGGGTGGATCAGAATGGGGTTGGTTAGCAGATCCAGAGAGGTTCTTCTCCCCCTCTACTCTGCCCTGGTGAGACCACATCTGGAGTATTGTGTCTAGTTCTGGGCTCCTCAGTTCAAGAAGGACACAGAGCTGCTGGAGGGAGTCCAGTGTATGGCAATGAGGATGATGAAGAAGTCAAGCACCTCCCTCATGAGGAGAGGCTGAGGAGCTGGGTCTCTTTAGCTTGGAGAAGAGGAGACTGAGGGGTGACCTCATTAATGTCTATAAATATGTGAAGGGTGGGTGTCAGGAGGATGGAGCCAGGCTCTTCTCAATGTCGTCTAGTGATAGGACGAGGGGCAATAAGTGTAAGCTGGAACATAGGAGGTTCCATATAAATATGAGAAGGAACTTCTTCACAGTGAGTGTAACATAGCATTGGAATGGGCTGCCCAGGGGAGTTGTGGAGTCTCCTTCCCTGGAGATGTTTAAAAACCGCCTGGATGTGTTCCTGTGTGACTTGGTCTAGGTGATCCTGCTGTGTCAGGGGGATTGGACTAGATGATGTTTTGAGGTCCCTTCCAATCCCTAATGATTCTGTGGTTCATTGCTATAAGCAGCTGATACACAGCCCCCAAAGAGGAAGGAAGGTATTTCAAACTTCTGTTCCAGCAAATCCACCTTCTTCTTCTGTTGACACTGGCACCAGTTATGCTCACGAGACTTCCTGGTTTCTTGCCTGTCATTCTGTGACATTCCATAACTGTTAGTAGAATGGTATCAGCAGCAGAAGCGATGCATCAGTCAGGGTCTTCATCCTCCTTCGTGAGGAGAGAATTCCCTACTGATTCTGTCACCACAGAGCTCCACCCTCTTCTGTGCATTCAGAAAAACAGATTTTCTGTCAGTGACTGTGCATGAGGCCAAATCCACAACTAGTGCAAGCAGGTGGGAAAACATTACTTGTGTTTGGTTGAACTCATTAACATCAACAACCGGTTGCTTTTTCTTTCTTCTGTGCCCCTAGTTTTTCTTTCTTCTGTGCTTCTAGTTTTGACTAGCTGACAGAACTGTCTCAAGAAACAGTTAACGGTATCTGACTGCATTATTTGAGTACAACAAAATGAATGTCTGGCAGTACAGTGTGAGAAAAGTTTTTACTCTTGTAGCAGCATCCTTAAAAATACTTTACATTTGGATCCAGCCGCTTTATGCAGAGGGAGAAGAAACCACAGTTCCAGCAGCGCAGTGTTATTAAAAATGTCCATGACACATCTGGTGGTGGAGGCTGTGGGTATCCTCCTGTAGCTCATCCGGTGATGTTATGGCAGGTACTACCCTTACACTGCACTGTTTTAGCTGACTGCACTTTAAGACTCGTGTCCATGTCAGGTGAGAAGAGGTCCATGTTAGAGAAGAAGCAGCTGAGGCACAGCAAGGTGAGGAGGTGTCCACCATGCTCAGAGTAGAATTACAATAGACATTGTGTCCTGAGTTTCAGTCTGGTGTGCTGCCAGTGGTCTTTGCTCTCCAGAAAACATGCTTCTGTGTGTATCTAAACATTCCTTCAGGAATGTCGATGATCTCTTGGGTCCCTTCCAACCCCTAACATCCTATGATCCTATGTCAGGTCTCAGTAGAAACTACATCTCCCTTTTCCTCAGTTAAGAAATGGGAGACACACAAAGTCTCAGCCCTATTTATTCTTCTACCTGACTCTTTACAAGAGGAAGGAGAAGAAGCTGATATTAAAAAAAAAAACAACCCCAAACAAAATCCCCAAAGGGCTGGGCAATAGTTTTAAAAAGAGACAACCCCCTGCTTGCTTTTCCTTTTACAGTCCACCTTCCAAGTCTGCACAAGGCTAACTGTATTACAAGGGTGGATTAAAGCAGAGAAGTTCTCTAGCACAGACCTGTTGGAGTTATCTTTAATATTAAAAGTGGAGTATTTGTTTTCTTTAATACGGAGGGCAGCACTAATAAAAACACCAGTGAAAGACGCCGGTATTACTGGATCACATGTCTGCTTTTATCTCCCGGTGCAGCTAGAGTAGAACGATTTTTGCTCGGAAACTTTAAAGCTGGACTGCATCCTTTCATGCTGAAATCATATCTCCTGCAAGGATTATTGGAGGATATAATGTTTCCTTCGGCTTCTTATTTTCTCCACTCCTGAACTTGGACTCCTGACCTCAACTTCTCCCTGGTTATGACTGAGCATTGGCCTTCAATTGAATAGCTGAGCTTTTTACAATCAGATCAGCTTCTGCTCTTGTAATTTCAGCCTCATTTTGTGACATTGATATTGTAGATCTTAATTAAAAGTCAAACATTTTATATCTTGGGTAATGACCATACAGGAACTGCCAGGCTTTGCTCCCATGTGCATAACCATCCAAAACATTCAATATGTGTGACTGAAGTCAGAGGAGCTGGCCACAGCTTGTACGTGGCTCCCTTTTCCTCTTTGTGTCCCTTCTGCAGCCACAGCTCTGCACCTGTGGTTTGCTCTGTGTGCTCACAAAGACCAGCCCTGAATGCAGGTAATTCAGCTTCATCTTAGCTGTCTGGAGCCTCTTACTAGCAGAAATAGCTAATCAGGGAAAAATCTGTGGGGCTGTGCAGTTAGATATGGGTCTGGGTTAGATGGGGGGTAGCAAAAATATCTGTTGCTTGACTATGCCATTGTCTCTTATTAGCACCAGTGGGGACTAATTGCCCTGGATTGTGTGGATCAATGAGGTTAGGTGTAAGAGTCAGCAGAGTACTGAATCTGGACAGCCTTCTGTTCATGGGACTCATGGCTGTTCGTTGGCTACTTTAACCGCTCTTTATCAGTTGGGTATAAAGTGCCTTGTGCTTTGCCTCCTTGAAGAGAATCAGAGAGACTGAATTGGGTTGTGCAGCTGCAGTGTGAATTTGGTTGTACAAGTTGGTCTCGGAGCCAACAAATCTGAATTTAGACACACAGAATCATAGAATCATCAAGGTTGGAGAAGGTCTTCAAGATCATTGAGTTCAACCATCCTCCTCACAACCCCCAACCACTAAACGATCTCCTTAACTGATTTCTATGAATGTCTGAGACACCTAAAAAGATGTTGGTATTTGGTCTTGAAATCAGAGAGCACTGGGCTTGGCACTGTCGTACATTATCGCTGTAACAGGTAATTCATGGTCATTTCTTAGTTGCACGAGTGTGACAGTGAGGATAGCCAGGCACCTCTACTCTGATGTCCTAGAAGAGCTTTCCCTTCTGTAACTAAGCCACAAGCCTTATGTGAATCACTTTCTGGTGAGAGTGGAACTTTCAGAGTAGTTTTTGGAAACACAAATTGAGAGAAGGTTACTTAGATGAGCCTTTCAAAGTGATTAAACAATTTTCCAGAACACAAAACATACCTGAAGAAATGGGCCCCCTGGTGCAGTTTTGTCTCTGAACAGAGCAGACATTATGTTCCCTCTGAGTGGCAGAAGACTCTCTGGTACAAATGGAGATGGAATCAGCCCCTATTAAAGAACTTTGGGTTGCAGATTTACAATGTTTAAATTGCCAACACAGATGAGGACAGTTTATGAGGTCTTTAACAGAAAGTGATGTGTTTTGCAAAGCCATTTGTGCCTTAACCTGACTGCACATTGGTTATTGTAGACTAGTCATCCTTTTAGGCTGACGAGTTATAGGAGGAGTTACCTTCATTAATACACTTGTCTGATTTATTGGTGTAGCAGAAGTACAATAAATGGGCCTGTAATTCACCGGGTTAAGAAGAAGCAACTGATTAAACAAACATAACATAGAAAATAAAACACTTCAAGCACTAAAAGGAGGCACTAACCGCTGCTAATTAAGACTGAGCGCGCAGAGGTGTCATTCTTCTTCAAAGAACTGTGGAAACACTGCCCCCTCGTGGTGCTGAGCAAGCAGTGCTGAGGAAATAAATCCACGAGTGTTCACCTTAACCGCTGCGGCGAATGTCTGCGTGTTTAGCCATTTCCAGCAGCACGGAGCCCGCAAAGCCCTGACTTACGTCCTGCTACTCTACAGCCAGCACTGGAGCCTGAAGAAAGCCCAGCCAGCAGCAGTCAGAGGTGGTTTATTTTCAGAAAAAGCTGAAAGGAACAGAACTTGCTCCTGACATTGTTTGTACCCCAGTGAGTTCCTCACTTCTATGTCAGTGCTGCTGAACTCACTGTCCAACACCCCCATAGGGCAAGACAATTACTAATCCCTTCATTTCCCACTGCAGCTGAGAACAAGCAGCAGAGTGTCTGTGCAGGTGTGTCACAGGCAGGTACAAGTGTCTTGGCTCTCCGGCTGCCTCACTGCTGCTGGGCTGCAGGCACTGCCTGGGAGAGACTCGCTTCCTTTGCTCTGTGCTGCCATGGGCTGAGCATTCAGTCTCCAGGGCTGGGTAACTGCCCTGCAAGAAACTCGTCATAATTTAAAAAACGAGCAGTTGTCATCGTCTACAACTCAGCCTGACAGATCTAATTGCGATGTGAGGACAGTGGCGATTTGCACATGCAGGCTTCTTTTAGATCAGTTAAATGTCATTATTCTGTCAAGACGCTATTTTTTTGCCAGCAGTACTCTTTTTGTCTCAGGCCTGACCTGTGGTAAGTGACTGGCAGTGATTTGAAGCGAAGGGCTTTTGGTGGGAATGTTGCTAGAGCCTGGCTACACAATTAAGCCCTTTCTGTCCCGGCTCCTGAAGAGCCCCAAAGCCTGCCTCTTCTCCATTGGCACAGCATGTGGAAATGGTGTGAGCCAAGGGCCCAGGAGACTTGCTGGGGAGTGTCTGGATTGTATCTGCACAGTGGGCTCTTTGGGGATTTCTCTCTTAAACCCTGGATATGCACGATTCCATCTGTTGGGCTGCACTTGGTGAAGCTGGGTTCCCTCCTAACAATCTTTCGAGACTGTTAGAGATTTTCCCCGAGATGGGTCACCATGGTAGCAGGAGCAGGCTCAGAATGTGTAACTGTAATAATCACAATCATTATCCTCTGTCACTCTCTAAAGGTAAAAGGGAAAGGAATGGGTCCTTTGAGTGGGGCCGTTACTTTTCGCCTTGTTTCCTGCACTCACCCTTCTTCAGTCACAGTGACACGTTGAGTGTGCAGCTTGTACTCTGGGATGCCTTCAGCTGAAAACCTGCCCTGAATCTTCCACTGAGGTTTTCCAGCACAAAAGCCCGGCCTGTCCCAACATTTGTGTGGATGCTGTCTGGGACTTTCTGTTTCCTCACACACTTCTCCCCTCCTAAGTGCATATTTAGAAAGCTTTAGAGAGGGTCTTCTTTGGAAGTGTCTGTGGAGTTCTTTGGAAACTCTTAAGGTACCAAGCACCCATTTACTCCGCTAACTTAATAGGCAGATGCTTGGCTACAGCACTGGCCAAAGCCCAAGAGGTGGCAATGAATAAAAGCACCATTTTTCATTAGTAGCATGATACACAAATTGCCAAGTTTTGAGGAGAAAAAGTCTTCGAATTTTCTCCTCTCGTAATTACTTCAAATGCAGCGGTTTGAGTAGTTTTTCACTTCAAGTTCATGGTCTTTGAGAGTGTTCATTTCCACTGGAAATTTGTCACTGGCTTATTAACAGCAGATTGGTTTTCCATATGGCAGCATTTATGGGGAGAAAGATGTAATTTTTATACACATTGACAGTGTATTATTAATACAATACTGATAATAACAGTGGAAGGAAAACTCAAACAAAAAAGGGAAGATAGAAGAGCACAATAAAGCTGTAACCCAGCCACGATCTCCAGAAGTGACCAGCTGTTGGCAGGTCCCTCTTCCATGACGTCGGACTGATGCCCATAATCATGATTCAGGCTGGAACACTCTGGGTGTAAAGAGCGTCTCCTCAGTACTGTGGCTGTAGGACTGATTGTGAGTCCTCAAGTCCTAGGGGGATTCAGAAGCAGGAGACAACCCTTTTTCTCTCTCTGGGTGACCACATAGCTTCTGACCATAACATAGCGCTGAGATTTGGGTTGCTGCTTGGACTTGATGATCTTGGAGGTCTCTTCCAACTTTAAAGAGTCTATGATTCTATGAGAATCTATGAGATGTCCTTGTTTGCTTGTAGTTTTACTTGTGTAGTTTCACTTCTCTCCCAGAGGAAACCAACTGAACACAGTGAGAGGCACAGGTGGTGCTTTTTAATGGATCATGTTGCTGGACATGTGTGTTTTGGTGGCTCCCCAAGGCCTGTGGGTGTCTCTGTGCTTTAACTGAAGACATTTGTCAGGACTCAGCCTGTCCAGTCTCTGCCTGTTCCTCAGACTTATGGCCTCTGCTTGCCCATTGAGTCTAGAGGTTTACCCAAAAAAATCATTGCAGGTCTGTACTATAAATCACACTGACACAGGGTGCGCACAGGAGGGGGACAGGACGAGGCTGAACCTGCACATTTAATGGGAAACTCTTCCAAGTGTATTTCTCTGGCCTGGTGCTGCTCCCTGACTAATGGACATCTGCCTTCTCACTTGCCAGCCTGGGCTGCTTTGCTGGAAGATGTCAGAGCACATCCCAGCACACCCGTGAGATACTGCCTAACACACCAGGGGTTATGCAGTCACTCGTCCTGTGTGTTTTGTATGATTCTCCTTTGGCTGCTTCCTGTGCTTGTCACCTGGCTGTACCAAAACACAAACACTGGAAACCAACAAAAGCTGTTGGGAATGCCCAGCTTATTAGTGAGTGCTCTGCCACAGGTGCCAAGTGGCTCCTCAGACCCAAAGCCTGGAAGAGTCATTACTCACTGGGATGAAGCAAAATGCTTTACCCTTCTCTGCCTCTAAAGCTGCCAGTGGATTGCTCAGAGCAGTCTCTAAAAGAACAACTTTCTCTAATTACAAACAGACTCGTCCTGAGGTGCAATCTAGTAGTAAGAGCAAGGCGTGTGTGTAGATAGGACACCTACGTCTTTCGGGACATTTTAATGCTTCCTGTTAGTCGCGCAGCAAATCTCAGGCCTCTCTGTGGAGAAATAGAATGGAGGTGTCATAAGGCTCCATCTAAGCACCATCTGTGAGATGCTTTGCCATCGTAGGGATGGAAGAAGGGTAGTGGTGGATGTGTGTGCTGACAGATCATGGGAACCAGAAATGTATTTTGGGGTGTGAAGCTGGGCTCGTGATAGTCTGTGTTGGCTCGTTAATGGCAATTTTCTGTAATGACACTGTGCATTTGTCTGTATTAGCTTTGTGCACACTCTAGTTCATTTTCCATTCATTTCAGGAGTCTGACAGGAGATGGTTGATTCCCTACATTCATACACACTGCAGAGGAAAAACCTTGAGAGTATCAATAGCGCTTTAGTGGTTTCATGAAACTGTCAATTTTTCTCATTGGTTTTATGAAACTGCTACGTTACAACAGATGGGTTCATTTATCTCACTATGTCTCATATATATTTAGGTGGCGCTCATCTCTGTGGGCCTTGTGTGCCTCCCAAGTATTTTAAAATAGAAAAAAAGCTGTTTCCTTCTCTGCTTTGCTTTCAGTCTTGCCCATAAGAGGAACAGGATGATCAGTGTCCAGAGCTTAGATTTGCAGGGCAGGGTGGTAGCACAATTCTCTGCATGTTTCTGTGCAAAGAAATGAAACTGAGTTTTGCATTTAGCTCTGAATGTGTTGAGGTCCGGGTTATTTGCATGTCTGTGAGGCGAAATAAGTTCCCTAGTGCAAACAGTGCCTGGGATAAATGAAACTCCTACAGTAGGGTCTTACTCCTGTGTCACGGGCAGCAGTGCTCCAGCAGGAGGTGCCTACCGAAGAAGGTTGCGAAGGGCTTGGAGTACCAGAGAAGAACACAGAAGTCTGTACTTGGTAAGGAATGAGGGTGAGCAAAGCACCAGGCTGCTCTCCATTGCTAAGCAGACACCTGCTCTATTTTACACCAGCTGTGGCTTATTTCAAAGCAAAAGGAGTTGCAGTAATGAAGCTGTGAGACACAAATCCACACACCAGTGTGTCCAGGCATGTACCCCTTTGGGTAAGGTGCAATCTTCTGGCCAGTCCCACCTGGCAGAGGGCATTTCTGCTGACATGGCTGTTAAACCATCCACTAGCTGTGTGGAGCCTGCAGGTGCCCTGAGGCGATGGGATAGACAGGTGCAGCCAGCTGACTCAGCAACTTCATTGCTGTTGGGATGTGAAGGAAATGTTTGAGGCAAAACTGAGCAGAGATGAATCTGTGGGGCTCCGGAGCAGCAAGTTCTGAAACTTGCCACTGGACAAAAGAGAAGTCAGCGTCACTGACCCACTCACTTACCCACAAGGAAAAAGGGGCAGTGCCAGAATTGTACAGGGGTTAGGTGCCACCGTGATGCTGTGAGCAGGTGGCTTCTGGGGACAACAGAGACTTTTGTAAATAGTCATCTCTTGTACACATCTGCTTCATCTCAGGTGGGATACTCTTCTAGAGGAGTTTAAAAGAGCCTTTTCCAATCCACCAACTGCTGGCACCCACAGAGCTCTCAACAATTACCAGGAGTTTCAGTTGCTGTGTTCAGGCCTGCCCGGGCTAGCCCTGGTCTTTCTGATGAGGGCGGTGTGAACATTGTAAACATGATGGCATGGCTATTACCAAGCTTGCCAGGGGTCATGGAGGCATCTTTTGGTAGCTGTCACCAAATCCTTATTACTAGTGGCAACCACAGTATCACAGTATTACCAAGGTTGGAAGAGACCTCATCAAGTCCAACCTGTCACCACAGAGCTCAAGGCTAGACCATGGCACCAAGTGCCACGTCCAATCCTGCCTTGAACAGCTCCAGAGTTGGCGACTCCACCACCTCCCTGGGCAGGCCATTCCAGTGGCCAATGACTCTCTCAGTGAAGAACTTTCTCCTCACCTCAAGCCTAAATTTCCCCTGGCGCAGATTGAGGCTGTGTCCTCTTGTTCTGGTGCTGGCTGCCTGTACCCTGTACGCTGGAATCCAGCTAAGTGCTAACTTCACACTTTCCTCCTGCCAATGGGTACAGGTTGTGGTCCTTTGGCCCATGTGCTCAGCTCCTTCACTGGCTTTTCTCCTCTTGCCTTTTCTGCCATAGGTCATGGGAACAACCATTGGATGGAGACAGGAAGGTGGTGGGAGGTGGACACTGAATTCTCCGGAGCAGCTGAGACTTGGGAATGAACAGGGTTTCACTGCCTCATTCTCTGCTCATGTGTTTCTTGCTGGGGAAGATGTTCTGCAAGTGTTTCAGCATGATGGCATGTAATGAATGAGGAAATTGTTATTTGCCTTTGTTAGCCGGGTGTTCCTTTGGTGTCTGCTTCACCCTGCTCTGCAATGGACTGTGGCAGATGCCACATTTATAAAGCACAATCCCCAGCTCCAGACACCTGCAGCTTTGCAGCACGAAGATTTAAAACAAGCCTGGCTTCGGGTCTCTGGACAAACCCTAGACCCTGCAGGGTTCGGAGGGCCCCGGCAGTGGTGTCCCGGCACCGCGGGATGTCACTGAGGAGCCACCACAGCCCGAGGTGTCCGGCTGAGCCTTCCGCCGGACCCGCCCGCCCCGCACTCACCTCCGCAGCCCCGGCACTGGGGGCACCGACCCCCAGGCACCCCGCACCCGCCTCCCAACGCCCTTCCGCACCGCCTCCTGCACCGCCTCATTCCGCCCCACACCGCCTCTCGCAACCTTCTCCGCCATCCCGCGCATCCCTTGCGCATCCCCTGCGCATCTTCCGCGCATCCTCTCCGCCATCTCTTCCCCCCGCCCTCAGCCCCGTCCACAGAACGGTTTTCCCTCAGCAAGCCCGGCCTACTGCGGGAACGGCCCTGCCGACCCATCCCGCGGGGCTCGGGAGGTTTCGGGACGGGTCGGGGGTGCTGCGGGGCTTGGGATCACGGTGCCGGTGCCGTCTGCGTCCAGGCTAGAAGCATCGCGGAAGGGGTTTGGGGGGAGGCGAACGCGGGTATCACTTCCGCCCGCTGGCAGGAACCACAAACCCCCAGAATATATTAGAATAATCATAATAACTGAAAGGTTCCCCCTTCCCCCCTTCTCGTTTTCTTGTTTTCTTTTTGTCCCCCCTGTAAAGAGGGGGTGAAGGGTGGACGGGGAGGAAACCCAGCGGCGGTTGCGGGCAGGCGGGTCCGTGAGGAGCCGCCGGGGAGGCACCGCACCCGCCCGCACCCCGCCGGCATCTCCAGCACAGCCTCCCCCCGCGAAGAGGCCACAGACAAGGTCTGTCCTTTGCGTTCTACCCTGCGAACCCGGGCACAGCCCTGCCCCGGAGGAAGGGGAGGGGGATGGGCAGGGTCCCCGCATCCTTCTGCCGCAGCCACAGCGCCCAGCCTGGGGTGCGAGTGGGGCTGGGGCTGGGGAGACCGCCCCAGGTCTCCTCGAGAGGCTCCAGGTCTGTGCCTAACCTCCACCCCACCCTCTTTGGGGTCTGGTTGGTGCGAGCTCCAGGGAGGCTTGTCCGTATGAAAAAGGTTCTGTGTGTTCCTGGGTGGTGCCGGCTGGGCCTGTCAGCCGAGGGGAGGACCAGGTTGATGCTGGTGCCTCTGGCTCGGTGCAGGGATGGTGGATGCAAAGCCATGGGGTCTGCAGGTGGGGAGCTGCTTCCTTCTCGGCCAAGCAGAGTTCATCCCTGTGCCAGATGTACCCTAAAGGATTTTCCCTTCCAGTATCTTCAGACCAGATGAAACATTTTCAAACTTTTGCCTCATCATTATTTTTAAGCTGAAGGCTCAGTAGGACTGTCTTAGCGTGAGTCACTTCCAGACCTGCAGGAAGAGAATAATTGGAATGGGCTCACTTTGAAGCCAGTAGCAGCTGAAAACTCCTCACGTTGCCAGTGATGTAGTTCACCTGATAGTCTAACCGTTCCTGGGGTGCCCTAGTTTCAGGTACCACCATCAAGCCAGCTGAGCAGTTAAAGAGACCAGTAATGGTGAGCAGAATATGGGAAATGGAGATGAGCGCTGTGAACTTGGGCTGGAACAAGGCAGAAGGTTAGATTAGCAGCCCCTTCCCTTTGGAGCACATGGAGAGGTTCCCTTTGCCCTTTTTCTGTCACCTCAAAGCAGCATTTGGGTTTCTCTTTTGACAAACTGGGCAACCTGTGTCCAACAGAGGTGGTGAGCACTGCGATAATGTAAATCTTGCAGCAAAGGCATGAGCACTTGAGAGAGCAGCTGTCAGGGATGACTGACTTGCTGGCTGCTGGAACACAAACCATCTGTTTTGCTTTCCTTCAAAGAAGTAACACCTCTAACAAAATCCTGTACCCCCACTTGTAAACAGTTTTCTTCACAAAGGTGAAATTTGTGGTCATTGTGTCTTCAAGTAATTCCCGTGTGAGTGATCATACAAAATCTCAGCTGAGGATGAGACGCTGAACATATCGGCTCTTGTGTTTGAAAGGACAGAGCTGAACAGGTGGGGCTGCTCCAAAAGCTCACAGGTTGAAGATAGCTTCTAAGTAGAAATCATAAATGTGCTGATTCTGTTTACCTTCATGTGCCTTTTTACATTTGAGTTTAATGTCTAAGAGAGCTGAACACCTTGAATTCCAGGGCGCTCTGATGTCTCAAACTTGTGTACAGATGGCTGAGCCTTGTACTGTGGGAACTTTGCAGAGGTTCTAGAGAGGTGGGGGTTGGTCTTTTTTTCACAAGTGATAGGACAAGAGGAAATTTTCAGCCTAAAGTTGCGCCAGGGGAAGTTGATCTTTTGAGGTCCCTTCCAATCCCTAATGTTCTGTGAAGTTTAGGTTGGGCATTAGGAAAAATGTCTTCATCAAAAGTGTCACCAGGCCTACTTGTCCTCCTTTCCTAGCCTTTTACGGAAACTGTAGTCACAACAGTTATCCTTTTGCTTGTGAATATCCTGAGAAAGGGAAATAATTTTGTTTCATTCTGCTCCCCTTTTAAATAACCTTCGGAGGTCCCTCAGCCTGTGATGCAACTAGAATTTGTGTTGGAGAGAGGATGTGATTTAGTGGTTCTTGGTCATCTGGAGAGGAAGGTTGTGCTTTAACCCAGTCAGGTGGCGGTGCAGTGTGGTTAGCAGCTGCCCTGGCATGGTTAAGTCTAACTCAACTATACAACTTCTGTATAAACTGGGTCTTGCGAAGGTAATTATCACATCAGGGTGGGTTACACAATGACTGTGACCTGGGGTTTGCACCACATCAGCATTTGCTGTAATGCAGAGAAGGCTGCGTAGAGGGTAGGAATAACAGCAGTACTATCTTAACTTTGGGTTATGTGGGCCATTGCAAAGCTGTGACCATAAGGGAGAGGTGCTTACCTGTGTGTGAAGGCAGAGCGGAGTGTCAAACGCAGCGGTACTGGTATGACCAACCCTCTGCCATGAGGCAGCAGTGATCAGAATCCAGTGGGGCATGTGAGTCTTTCTGTACCTGCTGAGAGATGCAGAAGTTTGAATTATAGTCATTTCATCTAGGTCTTGAAAAATTAGGATAACATCCCTGTTCCACCTCCCCCAGACCCGCTGCCTGCAGTGGAGTCACACAAGTGGTATTTTATGGATTTATCTTTTGAACAGGGCTTAGTCTGCAGAAGTCAAGGAAATCTGAATATTTATCGGCATTAGCAGAGTAGCGTTAAATCCAAACTCCTTAGCTGCCATGAATACTTATTTGTATCTTAGCCAGCTTCAAACTGCATCTCTGGCCTGTTGCCATTCCTGAAGGTTATTTTCACCAAGGGTTTGGAGTGGACGTTTACACACTGATACCCCTCCAGATTTCATGTTCCCTGATATTTCTAAACAGATTGTCAGTAGTTGGCAGAACAACTACATGGAAACAGACAGTTGGTGAGGAAAGTATGGGCCCCAAAATACCTTTGGGCATCAATAGATATCACTTTAAATCATTAGATCATAACTATTCCAGTGTGTGTAAATACTCCCAGTCTCTCACAGTGCTCCCAAAGAGGAAGCAAGGGCTTTAAAATTGGTGTCCTCATTGAAGCCTTAACCCTTCAGGTAGAATGAGATAGAATCACAGAATCGTAGAATCATTATGGCCGGAAAGGACCTCCAGGATCATTAAGTCCAGCCTTCATCCCGACATCTCCCTAACCCAGGTGAGATCCTATAGGAATTGTTCTCATTTCTCCCCAGCAGCCTGCCTTCTATCAAGGTCTTGAAGGATTCACGATGGACCCAGTTGTCCTTGGTACATTGTCCTGGTCTGTTGAGCATAGCACAATACGGGCAGTGTCTCCCTGAATGCATTGAGGCCGTTAGGGGTGAAGGTTTCCGAGAATGCACTCAGGAAGGCTTCCGGGGTGAAGCTCTTCAGTGGGAGCACTGGGTGTTTGGTGGATGCCAGTAGTCAACCTCTATTCTTGATCAGGGCCAGTACAATAAACATGTATTAATATTTACTAAGACCTTATGGTATGGTCAGGAAAAGTCATAGAGTAACTTAGGATGGAAGTTACCTGTGCTCAAAGCGGGACCAATACATGCAGGTGACTTGTGACTCGCTTCAGTTAAATGACCATCTCCAAATGGAGATCCTACGCCCTCTCTGATACCGTTTCAGTGTTTGACTGTCAGCATGAAAAAACAACCATCTCATCAGAATTGCCCTGTTTCAGTGCGTGTGTATTCTCTTCTGCTGTACAGGTCCTAGAAGAGCCTGGATCCAGCTTTCCTGTAGCTTCTTGTTAGGTACAGATCTATACGTGCATCTGTGGGTGCAGAGAGAGGCTGAGGCTAGAAGAGATGTCAAAGGGGCACAGTCACTACTGGTTTGTGCAGTCACTACTGGTTGCAGGCACTTTTTTCTATATTCTGGTTTGGTTTTTTTTTTGCTGACTAGACCTTACTGAGGCAGGGTTGTGGAGACAGTAGTGGTGTGAGTTCAGATGCAGTGCACTGAGATGTTCATGGAGTTTGCTCTGATGTGAGGTTAACGCTGGCAATGAGCCTATCGCAGAGTCTCCTACATCCTGCCTTGGAATCTGGTGTGATGTGATGGGCTGCAGAGTGTGTGACAGGACTGGATTCAGTGCTGAATTAACAACTCTTCTTCCACCTTTGGGGTTGTCTGTGAGACTCTGGCAGTTTCAAGTGCTTGAAACACATTTCTTGGCACGTTTTTCCCCTAAGGCATTAATCTGATCTTGGAGCGGATCCATCCTGTAATACTTGTATGGCATTAGACATTTCATTCCCTGATTCTGCACCGAGTCTGCCCCAAGCAAAGTCACCGACTGGTCTGTCAGCAGTTTCTCAAACTTTAGACCTTGGACACTATGGACTGGCGGTATTTTCTGTGAGGTGGCTTTGAGCAAGAGCAGCAAACACCACAGAAGTGATTTGCTTCTGTGCAGAAGGTATGGATCATCACTCTGGCCTCGTACGTCACTAGTGCCTCATGAGCGAGATGTTTGGAACTTGTGTTAGGCAAGGCTGAGTAGAGGTGAAACCATGTAGAAATCAAACCCTCCTTTATAGGTGAGGTAGTGGGTAATGCCCTCTCCTAAGCAAATGCTCTGTCTGTGAATGCAGAGGGATTTATACTCAATTTTCCCCATCCCTCCCATCTCCTGGAGCGCTGCTCCTTCTCCGTAATGTTCTCATTAGGTTGTGCGGAATTTGCTAATGGAATCTTGTCCAATAGACTCAAGCTGGTTAGTGCACTTTGACCTACACATGATGATGGATTAAAAACCAGTTGAACCCTGATTGAATTTTCAGTAATAATGTCTGCTCGAGTCATTGATGGCTAATTTATGCAGAGGTTAGCTGAGAGCAATGTTCAGACAGTGCATCTTACATAACAAGACAGAAGATCAGCTGGAAAAACCGCCTTGCTGTCTGGCAGTTGGAGTGAGTTTTGTATTTTTTTGGAAGCACAGCGTTGCCCTGTTAGAGCAGGTCTGAAGGTCACCTGCTCGGCTGTTCTAGCCTGATGTGACTCATCCTGGGTGGTCCAGACCATACCGGAGCCACTTGCTGGCTATTCTGTTTCTAGCTCAGGTTTTGCCTTCGCAGATCAGCGCTCACTTTAATATGTTTTTCAGAAGTTTATCGTTATCAATTTAAGAATGTTTTGTAAATCACAGAATGGGCTGCCTAAGGCAGCTGCAGCATCTTTACTGCTGAAGATTTGGGGGAGTAAAAAGCAAATACTGCCGAGGACGTAAGTATTCAAACGCAGGACTCTGCGCTGCTCTCTTCCACGATACACAAAAGAATTAAAATATGAGTTAGAGCGGTGGGAACAGATACGCTTGGAAAACCCAATCGTGATTCGCTGAACTCAGCAGCAGTTTTTGCCCTTCAGATTTGCCTCACACCTGACCTTTAACGTAGATGATCTGTCTTTCTGTTGCGCGAGGGCCTCGTCAAAGTTTGATTAGCCCTCTTTTAAGGAAAGCAGTTTATTGCTCAGAAACAGCGAATCCAATCCGTCAGGTTAAATTAAAATCCAGGCAAAGCCCAAAACCAAACAAGGCAGTAAGACCGCTGACGTGTCTGGAAGAAGCCCCGGAAAGGCTGTTACTGAAACAACCTTCTCCGCACATTTGCACAAGCTCTTGCAGGAAGGGCTCCCGGACCAGTCTGGTCACTCTTTGGACTACACGTTGGCAGGACAAACTTCTCTGAGAAAGAGGATTGTAAATACAGGAAGATTTAGTACTGCAGTCGCGGGCCGTAATCAGCTGGTTTGGATGCTGTCCCTGACCCTCTCATTGCCTGGATGGCTCTGTGTACCTCCCTGCGCTTCGCCTTTCCTGATAGAAGCTGAGTTTTATTTATCACCTTGAGATCTTTGTGAAAAGGATTCGGTGTCTCATTCTCACTCTTTGCAAAGACAGCCAGAGGCAGATAATCTAAAACCTCTGTGAGTGCAGCACATTTTGGCTTGACAGGGCTTTACTGCCATTTCACTGGAACGCCTTAATAGTTTCCAGAGCTGAAATGGAATCTGCTCTTTGCTGTTCAGAAAGGCTCTTAAGGCAAGTGCCTGCCCAGCCGGGCGTCCACCACTGGGTGCGCTGGGCGAGCACACGCCGGCGACAGATGACCGATGACAGGTTTCGCCACCGTGTGGGATTCTGCCACGCCACCCGCAAATCGTGGCAGGCTCCTGACGAACGGGCAGAGGCTTTCTGCCTCTGCTCTGAGGTTTTCCCATCGAGTCAAAGGAGCTGTCAGCTTATTGCGTATATTATTAGTTAATAAAGGGCTCACTTGGCTTTGCCCCTCTGTCATTGGGGGGGAAATGGTGCCTTTTAGAACTGTTTATTTTAAGATTTTTCCTTGGCTAATAGCTAACAACATTCACTGCTGATCTCTTCAGTATCTTTGGCTCTGAGCCTGCACAGGAAGGATAAGGGAATAATAAGCTGAAGGGTTGTTTTTAGGGGATTTTTCCCCTATTGTTTGTTTTCTCCATGATGCGTTTGGTGCTTGTTTCCATGAGAAAACTCCAGGTAACCACAGAGCTGAGGAAATTCTAGTATCTTGGGGAATGAGGAGTGAAAGATGAGAGATCTGAGGGAGAGGAGATTTGGAAGCAAGAAACTGTTTATGTTTTCACAAAAGGTTCAGCACTCGCCTGCAGTGTTTTAGTTACAGTCAGGGTTTCTTTAGTGCAGACCACCCCAGGTTGGCTGCTTTGCAGAATCTGAGAAGAAGAAATTAGATATTAGGTGTAATTTTAAAATTATACTGTTATGGAGTCTCCTTCACTAGAGATGTTTAAGACCCGCCTGGATGTGTTCCTGTGTGACTTGGTCTAGGTGATCCTGCTGTGTCAGGGGGATTGGACTTGATGATCTTTTGAGGTCCCTTCCAATCCCTAATGATTCTATGGCCATCGTCCCAACTCTATCCTCTATCCAGGTAAATATCCAGGAGAAACGCAGCTGCTATATCTCTACATAATGTTCTACTCTAATGTTCCTGTCTGTCTCCTTCCATTCTCTGCTTCTCACCCTGCAACGAGTGTGAGAGGTTTTAGCACTGGCAGAAGGGTGTGACACTTTCCCTCCAGCAAGTGTTACTACCTCTGTGCATCTGCTCACCTTCTGGAACCACTTACAAGGAGACACCTGCAACAGTGGAAAGTTCTTTTCCCAAAGGTAATGAGATGAAACACTGCTATATTTAAATTTTCTCTTGTTAAACTGCTTGAGCGGCGGGTCTTTTCAGGGGGCTGCGTTCCAGTGGCAAGGCTGGAATTAGGTATAGTTTTTAGAACTTCCATCCACAGAAGGATCTGATTAGGAGGAAGATGAGTGAAAATTTCGGTTCTTGAAGCTCAGCAAGTCTGAAGAAAAAAACCCTACGCAACTCTGCTGGAGATTACACAGGGAACCAGCTTTTAGTCCACATCCCTGGTGGGGTTTTCATATTTTATCTGCCAATCACAAAATCCTCAACCTTCCTTTGTACTCTGCATCCAAGAAAGGACACTTATAAATCAGTGGAGCCCAGTGATCTTGTGACCCAGAGCATCTCCAGTTTATTCAAAAGCTTTTCCTAGTTCCAAAATGTTTCTAGAGATCTCATCACTTGCAGGCAGTTCATTTAGTAAGAAATGTGCTGAGCAAGATACAGAAATAGTTATTTGCTTCCACTGCCCAGATCTGGCTTCTTGAATTTTCCAGCAAAGCTCAAGAGCTGTTGGTATTTATTCAAGATGCTGAGATGACTTATTTTCAGTTGGCAATTAGTACGTTGGCTTTAGGGAATGAAAACTGTGTTGCATGAGAAACGAGAACAGCAACAGCAACAAAAGATTTTCGTCTGTTCCTCGTGCCAGTTTGTGTTGTGTGTAAATCTGGAGTTCTGAGCTGCCTCACCATCACCCCTGTCTGGAATCCGGGGTGTGGCTCTGGTGGGGAGTGACTTGCCTTTGCTAGCGCTTTGCCAGGCTTGTTTCTGAGAACAGTTTAGCAAACGAAGGGCTTGTTTAGACTGCTGAGATTCATTCTGGTGACTCCGTGGCACTGTCATCCCTAGATTTTTGCACTTTTGACGTGGAGCGATGCTAACCATCTGTTTGGAAGCCCTGCAGATTTTGTAACCAATCCTTGCTTCAGAAGTTCCCATCATGGGGATCTCAGGGGGGATCCAAGCCTGTGAAGTCAGGATTGCAATTTTCTAGAATGAGTGCAGTGATAAGAAAGAGGTCCGTGGGCACACAATAACTGGGGGGGATTGGTTTGGCTCTTCTTTTTAATCCCTTGGGTTTGGGAGTGAAAAATAACGTAACACCCTCTTCCTTTTTTCTTCCTGTTTCTCGGATGGGGAGGCAAAAATAAAGAAATAGGAGCTCTTCTGTGTTTTTCTTGCAGAGAGCCTGTAAGGCAATGAATCTGCTTCCTGGATTCTAATGAACTGGTTTCTTCTTGCTGGTTTTGCAGTGTCTGATTTGACAGATGAGTGTGATGAGCACAGTTAAAACATTCTCCTCCTGGTTAATAACCAGCCAGGAGAGAGACTCACTCAGCTTAGCACCCCCTGGCCATGGGGCATGAAGCATGAGCTGCAAAAGAGCTGCAAAGCCTTCTTTGTGGCAATCCAAGATGAATTATTAATTAATTCATGCAGAAATCTGAATTAATGCAGTTGAGAAGACAGACATCAAAACATACAAAGCTCTGGTTTTTGTTAATGTTAAGGTACCAAACGGACCTTCTGTGCAGCTCCTTATTGTAACTGGAACTTAACTATGTTTACTGGGAAGGGCAAAAATACCTCCTGAGAGATTAAGGATGAGATCCTCGTTCTTGATCTGAACTTCTCTCTGGAGACTCCAGCTCTTGGCTGCTTTTTACTTAACTCTGGGGCTCAAATTGGGAAAGGGGGAGAAGTTTTGCCTGTTGAAACCAGGACAGCCTTATTTTTTGAATCCAGGTAAGCAGGTGGATTTCAGGCTGCTTTGAAAGGATTTGAGGCAAAGCTTCCAGTCTTCTAGATGGAATTCGTGGTGGTTCTTAGTGAGAGCACTGGGTTGGGTACCGGTGGACGCCCCATTTGTGCTAACAAGCAATTACAGCCCAAACTGATTGCGCACAAAATTAGATGCAATTTAAGTAAAAAAAAAAGAGTCCAATGTTAAGAACTCAAAGTCGTTTGCACACAAGTGCTTTAATGCACATGAACAAGGGCTGATCATTCCCTTTTGTTACGAGACTGAAGTTTGAATAAGGTGCTTGCGGAGCTCGAGTTGTTACAAAGGAGATGGTTTCTTTATTGCCTGAATGGCTCCTGAAATACCTTTTATGTAATGAAGCACTGATTACCGAAATTAGAAACCGCCCAAAAAAACAATAAAAAAAGGCTGTTGTCCCATTTGGTAGGAGGCAGGGATTGTGTGGAAAACTGAACACTTGCTTAAAGGCAATCTGTGACCCACTCCGCGCTATTCGTATGCTAATGTGAGAGTGGGTATCCTGGGCACCATCTGCTGTCTCTGAGGTCCTGGCCTTGGGCATTCAAAATGGGTTTGTTTTATTAATGCTGGGCCAGCCACGACAGTGGCGGCGCATTCGTTAGAGCCGATGAAATCAGAAGTTACAATCACAAGCATACGGAGGTAATTGTCACTTTTAATAAAACGCTCCAACATCATAGCTACCACATTCTGCAGCCTCTTAGGCTTAAGAGCCCATCTCTCAAGCTGTAGTTATCTTCAGCAAATCATACAATCATTAGGGAATTGGAAGGGACCTTAAAAGATCATCTAGTCCCATCCCCCTGACACAGCAGGATCACCCAGACCAAGTCACACAGGAACACGTCCAGGCAGGTTTTAAACGTCTCCAGAGAAGGAGACTCCACAACCCCCCTGGGCAGCCTGTTCAGTGCTCCATCACTCTCACCAGGAAGAAGTTCCTTCTCATATTGATGTGGAACCTCCTGTGTTCCAGCTTACACCCATTGCCCCTTGTGCTATCACCACATGACATTGAGAAGAGCCTGGCTCCATCCTCCTGACACCCACCCCTCACATATTTGTAGACATTAGTGAGGTCACCCCTCAGTCTCCTCCCAGCTAAAGAGACGCAGCTCCCTCAGCCTCTCCTCATAAGGGAGGTGCTCCACTTCCTTCATCATCCTTGTTGCTCTACACTGGACTCCCTCCACCAGCATTGTGTCCTTCTTGAACGGAGGGGCCCAGAACTGGACACAATACTCCAGATGTGGTCTCACCAGTCCAAGAAAGGCCTCTCTGGCTTTTTGGGGAGATGGGTTTTCCTTCTTTAGATGGTAAGTTCATTATATACAGGATGGATTTATTGTCTGGGTCTGCATTTCAACTTTTGTAAATGCCCCCTAGAGAAGCAGAGCGGTGTCTTGATATAAATCAAAATTAATGAATAGAACATACGATGAGATTATTTTTAGAAGGGCTAAAGGGTGGGGTATCAAATATCCTCAACTAGTCTAATTAAGGCAGTTGAGGTTTAAAGGACACCAGACATCAGTTTTGCTTAAGCTTATTGGCAGAACAAATGGCTATAATTTCACTTGTAGGCATCTTTATAAAGTCTCCTCTAAGGATGATTCTGTTTGTGCATATCAGCTCTATGGCTCCTTCGGTGTCCATGGCTCTAATTAGAAAGCAATTCCTCTGTCTGTTCAAGCATCTGAGTACTCTGATTGCTCGTTATCAAGCGTCTGTGAGATACAAGTCAGGACAGTTCAACCTGGGTCCGTGTGACTGGGTCTGCGGGCTCCGACATGAAGCTCAGGAATTGTGTGTCTCCTGCTTCATCCCTGGTAGTGGTGTGGGGCAGCCCGTGAGCTGGTGCTCACTCTCTAGCCTTCCACAGAAAACAGCACCTTGGCTTCCATTGTGCAGGTGGGTAACGTGGGACAGGGCACCTTGGGTCCCCAGACCCGAGTCAGCACTGGGAGCGGTAAGGCTGTGCCAGATTCAGCCCCAAACAGCTCACAGTGAGACTATAAAGGGAACTGAAGGTGTTATGAGTGTGGGGAAACAGTGAGGTGATGGTGAGGCAATGTGACTGGTGTTGAGCTTTCTGTGGTGTCCCAGTGAAAGAGCGTTTTGTGTCGGACTAGAAAAGGAGCAGGTTGGCCAAGGCTGTTGGTGATCCAGTGAGCATGTAATTTTGGGTTGGTGAGTCTGACTTTCCTGAGCTCTCTATTTCAACACAGTGTGAGTGCAGAATTTATTTACAGTGACCTCAGTAATGACAAAAGGAGCCAATGAACCAGTTATCTCCACTTACCTAAGTAAACAACACAGAGCCAACAGGAAGAACAACTTGCAGGAGCTGCTTTGTCTCCTCCCTGGCCTCCAGATCTTCCTGTTAATTCTTTTGGTAATGGGTGAAGGAGAGAGCACTTCAGAGACAGGGAGAATGAGAGTTAATTACACTGTGGAGAGGAAGGGTTGCACAATGCCAGTTCTTTCCCATCTCTGAATCAAGTGCTTGAGAGTAGAACAGAATCAATAGAATTTGTCTTCAGTACCAGCTTTTTTGCTTATTCTGGAAGCCCTGCAAATATAAAGCTGGACATCCTTCCCTTCAGTGAGGACAGGGAGTGGAGGGCTTCTCTTTGGTCTCGGTGTTCGTCTAAGTTGTGCCAAGGTCAAGTGAAATTCAGCAGAGGTGGATGTAACATTACGTACGTATTTTAGGAAAGAGATTAATATTTTAATAGCATGCGTGTGCACTCGAAGGTCTGGATGAATCCGTATTTCAAAACATCTACAAATCAGTAATTTGTGCTTTGGTCTGGCTGTGAAAACTAGAAGGAAGTCCCTGAGACATTCACAGATGGGGAAGAAGTCTGTGTCTGGAGGACTAAGTGGCACAGTGGGATATGAAAGATGGTTCTAGAAATCACTGCAGGTAAGACACATCCTTGCAGCCGTCTCACTCACTTGCAGGGATTATTTATGTGCCACCCCTGCATTTGGCACATGGAAAAATCCTTGTTGAAGAACCTCTGCCTTAGCAGAGTGCTGGTGTGAGGGTGAGGAAAGGGGAGATGTGGCACTTACAGAATGATGAGGGGGAAGCTGACCAGGACTTGCCCTTTGGCTCCTCTCTGCTGAGGTGCTGAACCGCTGCTGAGATCTGAGTGTGTAAGACAGCCTTACAGATTGCTGATTACTCTCAAATTCCTCAATTTGATCAACTTCTTGTGAAATAGGGCCCTTGCTGACAGAGCCGTCCACTGGCAGGCTGTTAGCAGGGGCTGCCACTTCTCTGTTAGGTTGTCGGTGCGCAAGGAAGTTGTTCAGCATCTGCTGACGAATGTGGCCCTGAAGACACACAGGCAGAGCAAGTGCAAGCACTGGAGCAGGTATTAGAGGTTCAAGATCTTTCATCTGTCAGGGCAATTTCATCGCACATCAGGGGCTATCATTTGGATCTGTCACAGCTCAGCTCAGTACAGTAATCACCAGGTCTTTTCAAAGGCTCTCATTTATCTGAGGATGATGCTTCAAAATGCTTCTACTACATTAAAACACTGGAATTGGTTTCTTTCCAACTCATTGTAGGAGGCACCAACATAGTGAAACCTCCAAAAGTGCTGTGAAGCAAAACAGTTGTCTTGTTAGACATTTTACACCCCATCTTCAGTACCCAGTGTGACAGAGCACTGGTGCTCCCAGTTTGTTCTTCTCTTCCTGGGTATTGCACTGGCAGAGCTGCTTGAACACCTGAGAAACACACTTTTAGTTGCTTCCCTTGAAAGGGGGAAACGACAGCAACGGAAAGTTTGTGATCGAGTAAGTTAGAAAGAACTTGTGAAGAGAGACATACGCCGAGGTGGCAGGACTGCAGTGGGCAAGTCTCAGCTCTTCTGTGCCAGACTCCAGAATGACAGCTTTACTTAGGCATGGTGTAATTATTTGCTGTTGGAATGCCTAATATTGTTTCCTTCAAGCTGAGTTAAGTTAACTTACTGCCACAGCAGATTTCATTTGTTCCCATGTCGGCAGCTACTGGATGCCTTCTGTTCTCATTATGAGAAGGACGTTTGGGGAGGCCAGACAACAAGGACAGCTCTTAGAGACTCTGGCTCAGATTTGGCCTTGATTATCTTTGTGTCTCTGTCTTGATCTAAACTGAGCCAGGTATTTTAAGATGTGGAGATCCTAGCATTACGCTAGTATTTTGGAAAACTGACCTCCTTTCTTTCTCCCTAGACATGGAGACATTTGCTGCTCTTTGATGTGATGACCCAGCTGGGAATGATCAAAGCCTCATGGTTAACCAGGGGCTGACCCTAGGGAGCGACAGCTTGTTCTTGCACCATGCTTCAGGCTTGCCATACGGTTAGATATGGTGGATGAGCTGTAGGAACCATTAATTATAAAAGCAGTGGGAGCACAGCCTCCTGTAACACGTGAGTGCAGGAGAAGGCTGAGCAAAAGCGCTTCTAGGAGAGTAGCTAAGCGCCCCCGGCCACATTGGGATCATTGTTGGCTGGAAAACGAGAGCTGCAGTGTGTTCTCTCAGTCATCAGCTTCTCCTTTCCCTCACTTCTTGTGAGAACTCACCTTCTACCTGCAGAACCCTTAAAAATCATCCTGTGGCATGACTGACACTCTTCCAGTCAGCACAGTCGTGACTCTTTCTGAAGAAGAGAGAGACTTGTTGCTAGCAGAATCCAGGCTAGGGAAAAAGCAGAATCAAACGGCAAAGGAGAGGCGAAGAGCCAGCCTGCTGTTTTCCTCCTGCTGGTTCTGCTCATCGCCTGCTGCTGCTGGGACACCTCCAGCTCACAGACCCATCCTACAAGTGCCCAGCAAGAACCTTTTCTCTGCTCCGCTCCTGATTTGCAAGCCCTAATTTGAACTGGTAGATCAAAATGCTCACAGTTCTGTATATGCTTCCTCAGGAGAAAGGAATGTTTTCTCATTCCCGTCTCACTTCATATTTCACAGCTGCAGTTTGTCTTGTTTTCCCCCTGCCTAAGGCGCAGCGAGTGCTGCAATGCACAAGGGTTTAAAGGATTATTTGTTCTAGGGCATTGATGCCTTCTTTGAAAAGCTCTGTATGTTTAGTTTGTTCTACCAGGGACTCTTATTAGAGCAGCATGGGGAGTTTGCAGGGAGAAAAGCAGGCGGGAAGTACCTCATATCTCTTCAAAAACTGTGTTATATTAAGAGAGGCCTCTCAAATTATCCTAAGCAGGATGGATTATGATGATCTTTGCTCCTGCACTCATTTCTCTTCTGCAGTGGCTGTACATCCCACTTTCTCCACCTCAGTGTAACTCCCTCTCTGATGGCACTGATAGCTGAGCGGTGGTGAAAGTGGGAGGAAAATTAACCTCCGTTATTGTCAGTAGGACCATTACTAGTCCTTAGCTGCACCATGTCCAGCCAAGGCAGGTGCTGGGTATAGTGTAAACAGCTACCAAGCCCTGGTCCCTGGCCTGTGGTCCTCTGCATCATTGTGGCAATGGTTTGGGGCTGCTCTGCCTCAAGCAAAAAGGACAAGGAGACAGGGCAGAAAAACTTGGAAACAAGCATGACGACTCTTGAAAGCGTTCTGCCTGGTAACTTGTTGAGTGTTCTAGGGTGATTAGCAGCCCCAGACCTTACAGTCCGTTCAGGCTACTGCTGAGCGGTGCCAGTGTACAGTTGCCAATATGCTGCCAGCAAAAGAGAGCAAAGACGTGGCTTGTCCCATTACATGGGAGGTGTCACTTTTAAGTTGTAAGGCAGGAGATGGAAGTGTGACCTTCCTGCCAGCTTGAGATCCTGAGAGGATGGACTGTAGTTTCCTCCCAAGCTTTTATTTGATTATTTCCACTAATGGACGTGTCTTCATGCCATCCCCCTTCTCCCAGAAAAGAACTCACCAGTGGAATTCATAAATATGGAAGGCTGAAATGTATAAATAGAGTTAGAAACTCCCTCTATCTATAGAATTATTCATTTTTTAACTGAAGGAGGAACTTGACAGACCATCCCTAGTGGGCTCAGCCTCTCTGATGCCCAGCAGGCTTTGATCAGCACAGGGGTAGTTTATCCTGCTCTGTGCAAGAGTGCTGCAGGAGTTGGTGTGCTTGGATGTGCTGGTGTAATGTGAAGTACAGTTCATGCCTTGCTCCCTCATCTCCCACCCTCACAATGAAGCTGATTCTTGCTTTCCCCAGAGCTTTGGAAATATTTGGCTTCAAAGAGCCAAATTTCAGGCTACTTAATTATCCCTATCGAGTACCTGAGGAGACATTGATGGGTTAGTAGAGCCAAAGGGCTCAAAGTCTCCTGCATGAAGTGAGTGTGCCAGTTCCAACACTGGAAGAGGTTTTCTCTGAAACACATTTGGTACAGATCTGTGTCCATGTGGAAATGTACTAGATTGTTGAATGCGGGTGGAGTGACTGGGGAACAGACTAAGTCTGCCCCAACAGCATCCACAAAGGGAGAAACCATTCATAGAATCACAGAATTGTGAAACGGTCTGGATTGGAAGAGACCACAGACATCATCCACTCCCAACCCACCTCTCACCAGACCAGGTTGCCCAGAGCCCTCTCCAACCTGGCCTTGAACACTTCCAGGGACGGAGAAGCCACAACTCCCCTTGGGCCACCTGTTCCAGTGCCTCAGCATCCTCATTGTAAAGAGTTTCCTCCTAATCTCTAACCTAAATCTCCCCTCTTCTAGCTTAAAGACACGTCCCCTTGTCATATCATTACAAACTCTTGTAAAAAGCCCTTCCCTAGCTTCTTATAGATCCCCTTCAGGTACTGGAAGGCTGCTTATAAGGTCTCCCCAAAACCTCTTCTCTAGGCTGGATAGCCCCAACTCTTGCATCCTGTCCTCGTAGCAGAGGTGCTTCAGCCCTCTGATCATCCTCATGGGCCCCTCTGGGGCTGCCCGGTACCTTCCCAATACCTTTTTCACTTGGACGAACGCCTGCTTCCAATGGGGATGTGCACTGCCATTCATGGCTGTGAATGACCATCGGTCTGGCAAGGTTGTGTCTTTTTTCCTAAAGTCCTAGAAGCCAGGTGATTCCTGAGAAGAGGCCCTGTTTTCGTTTAGCAGAACGTTTCTAGCTCTCCTTGCTGAGAAGGGGAGCAAAAGAAGGTTCAGATAAATAGCTGCAAAGGGCAGGAACACCATAAGACAAATATAAAACACAACCTGTCTAAACCCATCTTGTTTTCTGAGCCAATCTCATTATTTTTTAGCGTCTGAGTGATGATTCTTGAATGCCCAGGTTGGCCTTGGAGACAGGAGAGCTGATTTGCACGAGTGCCAAGTACTCTACTCCAGCTGTCACACCTATAAAAGTCACCATTAGAATTGCCTGGGGTCCAGCAGTCAGGCAGGCACAGCTGGGGGCTGGAGGAAGCAATGCGGATCGCAGGGGCTGTGCAGAGCTGGACCTGTCCCCAGTATGTCACAGTCAGTGGGGTATGTGTTACACACCATTGGCTTCTCAGAAATAACAGTAGGGTCTTCTTTGTGTCGTTTTCGAGGTCTTCTATAACATCAAATAAAACTTTTTGAGCTAGTAATTTCCTATGTTCCCCATCCATGGAAAAATAAGTGGAAATCTGAGCCAGTGGTTTGTTAAAGAGGAGAAAGCTCCCTGCATCCCCAACCCCAGGATTGCTCTGTGTATTTATTTTGAGGCCTGACTCTGGATTTTCAAGTGCTGGGAGTTAGTGACGTTTCAGTTTTCACCCCAAGGTCACTGATGGGACCTTTGGTGCACTTCCCGGTGGAGTTGACCCCAGTTAGCCCTCGCAAGGTCAGGACAGCAGTGTTACACCTCTGCTAGACTTTTAAGAATAACAATTTCCCTGTAAAAGTACTTTTTGTGAGTGGAGGCTTTTTTGAAAATGCAGGTTTAAAGCCAGCAAACTACAGAAATAATGGAAGCACTCACAGCTCTGAATGTTCTGGGCCCCTCAGTTCAAGAGGGATGTGGAGCTGCTGGAGGGAGTCCAGTGTAGGGCAACGAGGATGATGAAGGAGGTGGAGCACCTCACTTATGAGGAGAGGCTGAGGGAGCTGGGTCTCTTTAGCTTGGAGAAGAGGAGACTGAGGGGTGACCTGATTAATGTCTATAAATATGTGAGGGGTGGGTGTCGGGAGGATGGAGCTGGGCTGTTCTCAATGTCATCTAGTGATAGGTTGACGGGCAATGGGTGTAAGCTGGAACGTAGGAGGTTCCACATCAATATGGGAAGGAACTTCTTCCCAGTGAGGGTGACGGAGCACTAGACCAGGCTGCTCAGGGAGGTTGTGGAGTCTCCTTCACTGGAGATGTTTAAGACCCGCCTGGATGTGTTCCTGTGTGACTTGGTGTAGGTGATCCTGCTGTGTCAGGGGGATGGGACTAGATGATCTTTCGAGGTCCCTTCCAATCCCTAATGTTCTGTGATTCTGTAGTTTCAAAATAACCTAAGAGTTTATAACAGCAATAAAAGGGAAGGAATTACCTGATGTAAAACATTGGGAAGTGATTGACTTTGTTTGTTTGGGTTTATTTTTTTACTGGTGAAAATGAAGCAAGCGAACCTGTGCCTGAGGTGTTGGCGACATGTAAGTCACAGACTCACTCTTTACTTTGAGATGCCTTCTATGTTTGAAAGATGCTGCAACAAATAGGTTTTCCAGCAGGTCATCTGGGCTTTGCAGGCCTTTTGATGCAGAAAGTAGATGACTAGGCTTTTGAATGAAGATGACACAAAGCAGCAAAGAGAGTCCTCAACGCGACTGTCCTATAGAGCATATACATCCATAGCATGGTAAACATTCTATCTGTTCATTTTCCCAGTAAATATATATTTATACACCAAGCCCTGAGGTCCTTCTGTGAACGGAGCTGAGCTGGATCTTCTTTACAGAGTGTTCTGTGAATAAGCTTCTTTCATTCTCCAATCCTACTTGTGCCTTTCCGTGACATAAGCTGGTATTTCCACCTACACGTTCTCCTGTTGCAGGAGGCCGTTCTCTGTCTACTGGGGATCTTCCTGGCTCTGGAGGATGCACAAAACCCCTCTCTGCGAGTCAGAGACAGAGACAGCTCCATTTGTACGACGTGGAGGTAGCTGGCAGATGAAGCTGTGCATCTGCAGAACGAAAAAGTCTTTCTTCTTTTCTTTCTATATATAAAGGGGCTTGAAGTGGGTTAATTAACACTGACCCCGTTTAAAGGGATGGCTTACGTGCCTGTGTGAGGGAGGGGAGGTGCATGTCTCACATGTGTTGGGGAAATCTCTCTCTCTCTGCGTGGTTTGCAGCCCAGTGCGGGGCCAAGCGGGCGATGAAGCCTGACAAATCAAGCAGCTGTTTGCCCCACAATGAGCCAGCTGGTTTGAAATCCAGGCTGGGTGAGCAGCCCCTTGCATATTCAAAACCAGGGCATGTATGCTCCTTTAATTAGTGTTCCCTCTGGTCCTTGGACTAGGGGGTTGTGACAGGGGGGCTTGTTAACTGAAAATCAAGAAAGATTTCCTGCTTCCCTGAGGGGGCGAGGAGGAGGACAGCTGGGGGACCCCTCGCTGTGTGGTGGGGTTGCCAGGGGGCTATGGCTGAGTTTTGGCAATGGAAGAAGGGATGGAGGGAAGCAGTTCCTGCTTGTTTCAAACAGGGCTTGTGTCAAACCAGCGCCCTGTGATTTGAGCTGATCTGCAACTCGTTCAGACTTGAGAGAGGATTCTGGTTGAAGGTTGGAGATGTGGTCGTTAGGATTAAAACTTTTCCTTGGCCCCACCTCTCATCAGGTGCGTGGAGGAAGCTACGAAATACAACTGTCTACAGGGTGAGGGTCCAGCCTGTGAGATCCCACCAGAGATCCCCCACAGACGTGGCGTCCACCAGCTCCAGCAGTGAGATGGAGACTTGCCATCTGACTAACCTAATGCAGCTGCATAGGCTCCCGTTAGGCTCCCGTTAGGCTCCTCTTATCATTAGGGTTAGCTGAACTCAGATGTTTCAGTTTTCTTTTGCCCCTGCAGGTCTGTACCTGAGGAGGTGATACAGTCCTCATGGTCATGGGCTGATAAGCCCTGGGCACTTAAGAGCACAATGAAGGAATTTACCTGCTGCTTCCAGTCTCCACAGGGGATAGATACTGCCTCTTGGTGTCCTTTATCAGTGACTTCTTCTGGTGATACAATCGGGGAGCTGCTTATTGTTAGTAACAGAGCTGTCAGATCACTCTGCGGGCTTTTACTCTTGTCTCTTCTGTCTCACTTGTAGGAGAGGGGAGGCAAACCCTGCATTTCCCGGGGAACAAAAGGTATTAAACATCCAATAAAGCTGTGTTTTAGCGTGAACAATGATAAATTAGCAAACTGCTCAGTGGGGTCCTTTGTTCTATGGAAACAAAGCATTGATCTCCCCAAGATTCACCTTTTATTTTCCCTCATTTCAGCAGGATAATTGCAAATGGATTAAACCACGACACAGTTTAACCCTTTGTTTGCAGGAATAATAGAATCATTAGGGATTGGAAGGAACCTTGGAAGATCATCCAGTCCAATCCCCCTGCCACAGCAGGATCACCTACACCAAGTCACACAGGAACACATCCAGGCAGGCCTTGAACATCTCCAGTGAAGGAGACTCCACAACCCCCCTGGGCAGCCTGTTCCAGTGCTCTGTCACCCTCACTGGGAAGAAGATCCTTCTCATATTTGTGTGGGACCTCCTGTGTTCCAACTTACACCCGTTGCCCGTCAACCTGTCACTAGATGACATTGAGAACAGCCCAGCTCCATCCTCCTGACACCCACCCTTCACGTATTTATAGACATTAATGAGGTCACCCCTCAGTCCCCTCTTCTCCAAGCTAAAGAGACCCAGCTCCCTCAGCCTTTCCTTGTAAGGGAGGTGCTCCACTTCCTTCATCATCCTCGTTGCCCTACGCTGGACCCTCTCCAGCAGCAACACATCCCCCTTGAACTGTGAGGCCCAGAACTGGACACAATACTCCAGATGTGGTCTCACCAGGGCAGAGTAGAGCGGCAGAAGAACCTCACTGGATCTGCTAACCAACCCCATTCTGATCCACCTCAGGATGCTGTTGGCCCTCTTGGCCACAAGAGCACATTGCTGGCTCATGGTCATCCTGCTGTCTACTAGGACCCCCAGGTCCCTTTCTCCTACACTGCTCTCCAACAGGTCAGTCCCCAGCCTATACTAGAACCAGAATGGTGTTAGGAAAGGTCCAAATGAATAGAAAATTGAAAGAGCTATTTAGAGTTTCAGGAAAATGCAACAAATCAACAACCATTTGCTATCTTTCAATTTTCTCGTTGCCTATTTTGAAAGCTTGCAGAGAAGTAAAGAAGGAGGTCTGAAGACTGTCAGCAGAAAACTTGATCAGTCCTTTCCTTCTCTATTTTGTCTTGAGAGACAAAAGGGAATTCAAGTGGCAAAATGGCCTGTGGATAAAGGAGAAAGACCTTCCTGCCTCCAAAGCAATGGGCTAGACTGGAAGAACCATGTGCCAGGAGGTGTCTTCAAAGGAAAACCACACAGTAGAGTCTGAAGAAAGAGGAACCTTTTACCAGCTTCGGCAGGTCTGAAGCACAAGCAGTGTAGAGGGCAGTCACTGGTGAAGCTTTTAGGGCTTTTAGGGGCAGCAAACTGTGATGTGGACTACAAAATGTCCATCACATATCCAGTGGTTCCCTTATTCCCATTTTTGTGCTTTCTTCCTTATTTCCATATTTTTTCTTCTTTGTTTCTCCCTGTGGTTTCTCCCTCATCTTTATGTTTTGTTTCTTTGATTTTTCATTTCCCTTTGACCAAGGCCTTGTGTTCTGGCCAGCTGACCTCTTGCAAACCCACTCTGGTTGGTGGTATGAAAGGAGGTTTCCAAACTGACCCCTCAGTGTCCTGGACTCTCTTTCACTTGTGGCAGAGGAGAACTGCCAAGGCAACTTCAGCTGAGCAATTCCTACACCACGATGCAGCCATGCCAGCACAGCGTTGTGGGCCTGAGGTTGGATGTTAACTGGGATTTGAATTTGCCAGTATACAAAACCACTGGTATCGGACCTTTGGCTCAAGACTGCTTGAGGATGGAAACCACAGCCCACTCCCAGAACCTTGGTGCTTGGGGTCAGCCCAGGGGTGGGGTGTGCAGCTCTAGGTGAGGCTGGCAGCTGGGGCAAACAAAAGCTCATTTCTTCCAACGAACTGGAGGGACTGGTGCTGCAGCAGTGGCAGGAGAAGCAGAAGTGTCTTCACCCTTCACGCTCCTTTTGGGGACGTGGGGAAAGGTGAAATGTGTGAACAGGGGGAGCAGTAAGGGTTGGGCCGAGCTTGCTGCATTACATGGAAATGTTGCTTTTGGGTCGCATTTCCATCAGTCCCTGCTGGGCCATTCCAGAGGCAGGATCTTTGCGGGAAGGTGCAAATAGAACCTGTGCCCTAATGGGGCACAAACCACAGGATCTGGCTGTACCCAGTTTTGATTGTTTCTCTGCTGCGTTTTCTTCCTTATGTGCTCTGCCAGGTGAATTTCCATCTCATCCTGCAGCAGATGTGGTTCTGTCCTTCTGCATCCTCGCTGATGGAGCTGCAGATCCTGGAGAACTCACCTTTACTGATGTGTTTAGGGTTTTAGAAATCACCGGTTCTGCAGCTCACAAATTTCCCCCAGGACTAGCACCTTTCCCCCTCCTTCCCTGCCTACTGATGTTTTCTTTGATGAAAACAATCAGCATCTGCGTTCTGAGTGCTGGTGAAAGGGAATTTCCTAACTGGAGGTGAACTGGTCGGGTGTGTGTGGTCTCCCTTTAGGAAAGCAATGAGTGTGTTTGTCATGAAATTGTTCCTACGTACATCAAGACTTTTTGATCTAAAAGCTCAGGCTGCTTTTTGGCCCCCTGGATTGTTTGAAAGTTTGGCCTTGGTTGCAGTCTGCTGTAGGCTGTCTGTACAGCAGCCCAGAGCGGAGCTTACTGGTTGGTTAATGGTAATTCAGGGACTCGGTGGAAGGCTGTTAACGCTCTCCCGTATTTTCACTCTACGTGGCTGGGCCCTTCGGTTCAAGAGGGATGTGGAGCTGCTGGAGAGAGTCCAGCGCAGGGCAACGAGGATGATGAAGGGAGTGGAGCACTCGCTTCTGAGGAGAGGCTGAGGGAGCTGGGTCTCTTTAGCTTGGAGAAGAGGAGACTGAGGGGTGACCTCATTAATGTCTATAAATATGTGAGGGGTGGGTGTCGGGAGGATGGAGCCGGGCTATTATCAGCATCATCTACTGATAGGACAAGGGGCAGTGGGTGTAAGCTGGAACATAGGAGGTTCCACATCAATCTGAGAAGGAGCTTCTTCACAGTGAGTGTAACATAGCACTGGAACAGGCTGCCCAGGGGGGTTGTGGAGTCTCCTTCACTGAATATGTTCAAGACCCACCTGGATGTGTTCCTGTGTGACTTGGTCTGGGTGATCCTGCTGCGTCAGGGGGATTGGACTAGATGATGTTTTGAGGTCCCTTCCAATCCCTAATGATTCTGTGGCTCTGTGGGTGCTGAGGGCAGGGATGTTTTGCAATTTGTTAGCCCCATGGTTTTCCTGAAGTAGGGGTAAAGTTAGCACCAGTTTCTGGAGTGGAGTGCACTGGAGTGACCCTTGGGGTATGGTGCTGGAGCACATCCTGCCCCTTTTGTGGCGAGTGTCAAACAGCTACGCCTAAAGGAAAAGCAGAAATAAAATCATTTCTATTTATTCCTCCAAATGGTTTTGGTAGAAAATGATGCCCAGTTGAAAAAATGAAGTACCTTCTGATTCTTTGAGAGGTGGAAAGGAATCAAAACTCTTGTTGTGCTACAGAAACAGTACTTCCTTTCCTATTTTTTTCCTCTTTTTTTTCTGACTCTGGTTTCTCTCAAATGCTCCTTTCCATCATCCCCAGCACTTCTGAACTCCTGATGCCGATGCATGAGTAAAGCTTAGGGGTTTTATACGGATCATTTCTTTTACGTAATTCTTTCTCCACTCTTTGAGAAAGAGGAGAAACTCACTTCTCTGTGAAATTTCCAAAGCAAAATGAAGACCAAAAGGCAACAGTGGAATTTAGTCCATTGGTAAATTAGGCAGAACTGTTTTTGCGTTTAGGAGTGTAAAAGAGAAGCAACTTTGAAAAATGTCCTTCCCTCCTCCGGTTTCCTCATGTGCTTGCACACATTGTGTGTCCGGGATGCTTTCAGGGAAGGGCTAGAACGTGAGCTTTGATGAGGGTTTCGGCAAGCTGTGATGAGAAGCACATTGGCTACGTTTGTCTGCTGGTGGAGCAGCTTGTGCACGGTTTTGCATCGGCTCCTCCTGCGTCCGGCAAAGCCAAGGGGCACAGAGCATCCTGGCCAGCGATGCCATCGGGGAACCTGCCGTTTGCACTGAATCCGTGTGTTGGCCCTGACTGTTTGCATTGAACCTGCGTGTCGGGCCAGCAGCGGCTCACCGGAGCTGGAGAGAGGTCTGTAAGGCACAGCTGAGCTGAAGGAGAAACAGCATGAATCTAATTCGACTGGATTGCTAATCACAAGGAATATTTTTCAAACTCTTTCTGAATCATTAGGTGGCAGAGAGGTGTAAAAGTTGGGTGAGGAATTTCCATAACAAGAAGTCACTGCCGCTCAGGGCTGCGTTTGCTGCCACAAGGAGATGTGGCAAGATATGAGAAGGAACTTCTTCCCAGTGAGGGTGACAGAGCACTGGAACAGGCTGCCCGGGGGGGTTGTGGAGTCTCCTTCCCTGGAGATGTTTAAGACCCGCCTGGATGTGTTCCTGTGTGACTTGGTCTGGGTGATCCTGCTGTGTCAGGGGGATTGGACTGGATGATCTTTCGAGGTCCCTTCCAATCCCTAATGATTCTATGATTCCAGATGTAACTGGATTCTGTGATGCCAAAGAGATGGTCTGAATGGTCAGCTTTGCAAAAGACCAGTGCAGAGGAGTTTTTGTTTTTTAACATTATGATGAGACACCCAGCAGCTGGAGTCTGAAAATGGTCCTTCTGCCAGCTCTGTTTTACTCTGTGCTACAAGCTGCACCCCAGACTCCTAAGGATTTCCTTACAACATCAGAGATTAGCAAGATTTATCGTCTGTTCTGGGACTCCCCTGAGCCTTTACAAATAACAGCAGGGGTGGCATTAGCAGGAATGGGGCTTCCAGTTGAGCTCCCTGCCCAACATTTTTCACTGTAGTATGTTGTGAAAAAGTAAATTTACTCTAAAAAGAAGCAGCAGGTCAGTTGAGGTTCTGTCCCTTCTGTTATCCACAGGATTTGCCTGGTACATACCAAGTTGTGACTGGAGCAAGTGAATGAGCTAAACAGCTCTTGGGGAACTCCTAGCGAAGAAATGAATTCTCCATCCTCTCTTTTTGTCTGTGTGCTCCCTGTTTCTGTAGGAGGAGTGATTTTCCTCAGTTTTAATTTATAATGGAATTGTGGTGGATCTATACCTTGTGATAAATCCTTAAAGCTTCGCAATCTGACCCACATTGTATCCCACAAGCGCCACTATTGATCTGAGGCTTTAGAATCCAGTTTAATTTCATGATCTGGTTGACTCTGCCCAGTTGTTTTGATGCTGTGGAATCTGGATGGCAGTGGTTGCCACCATGTGTTTTATCTGTGTTTTAGCCACGAGAGGCTAGTTCTTGTTTGATCCTACTGATTTCAGGAAAGGGAACTTTCCTGTTGCCAGCTTCTTCTTGATTCTCTAAGCAGATTCCTTTGGCTTAGAAACAGTTTGTTTTGCTTTGTTAATCGGATGAAAATCTTTTCTGGAATCAGTTCTGCAGGGAAAGGTTCCTCCCTGCAGATGCGACAGTTACCCTTGGCTGCTCTCACAGTCTGATTTCAACAAACATTCTAGTTTTCTAGTTTCAGCAAACTTTTCACTGGCTTTGGTGAGCGATATCGTTTGCCAGGAGATGTAAGGAAGGGGAAGGTGAAAGAAACGTCAGCCCAGTCCAAGCCACTGTACTGGTGTGGCCATCTGTGTGCGGTGTTTTGTTCTGCTGTAGCTGCTGCAACCAGAATGTAGATCCAGCATTGCTCTCATGATACCAGTTCTGCTGGTGCCTGCATTGGTTTCGGGTGATTTACTCTGTGGGGTGTTCGTTAGCAGGATACATCACAGTTAGAACCATTTCTCTGCCTTTTCTATCCCCCAAGTGCTTTCAGCTGCAGCAGTGCCTTGATCAAAACCAGTTCTGGCTTGTGTCCTTTCCTGGTAAGGTGGGTAGCAGAACAGCGTGAATCCTTGCTTTTTCCCAGTTTCCATCACTTTGGTTGTGGTTTTTATCAGATGATCCTGTTTTGTGGATTGAAAGGCAGAGCTGATTTTGCAGTTCCAAGAGCTGGCAGGACAGCCCAGTGAAGATGTGACCTTGTGGTGGACATGGCTGCAGAATGGCTGCTTCCATCGCCGTGCAGCTGAATTGGATGCATGGCCAGCCCAGGTGGGCACAGTGGGTGATGAAGAAAGAGCTGGAGTTTTGTCCTTCAGACAAACGTGGGAGCAGACAAAGCAAAGACACTCGGAGCAGTACGGTGCGACGTTGACTTGTCACCCTCGTTGCTCGTGCTGCGTGTGACTGCGCGGCGGAAGTCAGCCTTGGCAGGGACTGACCGTGTGCCTCGTTACCTTGCAGCGTATTCGCACTGACAGGGTTTTCCCAGTTTATTAGACTCATTTGATGCATTTTGCTAGCACAGCATTTTAGACACCTCTGTGATCCTCAGCCTTGCTCTTAGACCTTAAAGTAAATTCTCATGTAATAGGGGGTTTACTTTTCCTTTCCTAAGGAAGCAGGTTGCTGATGGGAGAGGACATCCAGCTACCTAAGTCTCTGAGGCTAGATGTCATTTCCTACAGGTGTGAGGGTTGTGCAGTACATTCCTCCCCCAAGCCTCAGTAGGAGCATCTTGTTTCTCCTGACCTCTGAGTCATAAGCAGCTTCTTCAGTGGACCTGTGAGCCGTCTACCCAGTTTACCCGTGGATCTGTGAGCCACCTACTCAGTTCACCCATGGACTTGTGAGCCAGTTGATCAGGAGAGAAAGCAGCCATGGAATGAGGAGACGAAATCTAACAGAGCGGTGTTTTCACGTGACTCTCACTAGAAGTCAGCTCAGCCCAGTCAGGAACAAGCCCCAGCAGCTCCAACAAGGAGCAAAGATAGTGAGCTCCTCAGGGAAGGGTTTTTGGTGACATGTAGAAGAGTAGGGTAGTGGGTCAAATTTCTGCTCTTGGACAGGTGGTCGAATATTCTATTTTGCTTCTCGTGCTTTGGAGAGAGGGGGAGATAAATAGCTGCTGCTTTAGAGGGGCGTGGTGGGCAGCGACGGAGTGGAGAAGTCTACATGACAACAACAATAATTTGACCCTAAATCCTGGGAGTAAAATCCCCAGAGTCTCCAGGTGGGTTATTTGCTCTGTCTACTCGCTGTGTCTGCAGTGGAAATCATCTAAATATATCTGTCCAGACATTTCTAGGGTTTCTTTTTTTCCTGCACAGGACTTAGCTTGGCTGTTCACAGCTGACTAAATCCTTGAAAGAATGAGTCACTCCTAAATGAGAGGTGACAATGGATGTGCAGGCAGCAACACTCCTGTCAGGAGTGAGATAGGGAATATTAGAGAAAGGCTGAAGTAAATAGGGAATGAGCAGCATAAACTCGCAGCCCTTATAAATAGCCCTGAGAGGACAGGGTGTGTTTAGAAAGGTAGTTCCCAGGGAGCACTGAAATTTCCTGACCCATGGCTTTATGCCTGTGAACTTGCCCTGCTTTGTCAGCTCTTCAAAGCAAAGCAGGCTGGCCTAAGTTGGTGTTCAGTGGGGAGATTTCCAAGGCAACATCCTCTTGCACATTGATTGAAGATGTGGCACTAGCGACTGATGAAACAACGCTCTTCCTCTTCTCAGCCTTGCTGGACTCCGGAGCAGCCGAAAACTGATGAGATGGGGCTACTCATCTCAGGCTCTTGGCATGACATCTTGTGTAGTGAAATCCCCTGTTGGCCCACGGCTACGTAGAGCACGTCTGTGTTGTGTGCCAGCCACTGTGAAGGGTCAGGGGTGGCTGGTTTGCCATTTTGGAGGTGACTCCTCCAGCAGAGATGTGTCGCCCTGCTGTTTGTTTTACACATCGGTTTGGAGTGGACGCTGGCAGCAGTTTATTGCCTAAGGCAAAGCTTTGCAAAAAGCTGAGTTAATAGACCAAATCCCATTAAAACACAATATAATTCAAAAGCTCATTATAATGCTGTATATAATTGTCTAGCTTTATTTTATTTACTTATATTTTATGCAATGCACAGTGGTTTTTTTGCTTTCTCTTGGAAGTGCTCAGCAAGATGAATGTCCCTCCTACTGCTGAAGATTAACCATTTACTTGTCCTAATGGAACAGTCTGAAGTGCAAATGTTTGAGTATCTAAGAAGTCCGGTATCTCAAAACTTCCTTTATCACTACCTACATCCCAAAACCTTTGACGAACTAAAAAGAAAAATTACTGTATTTTGTCTTAAAATGAGCAAATCAGACTGCAAGGCAGTCAGGAATCTTGAAGTGAAATGAGAACGCGACCTGATGGATGAAATTGTGGCAGATAAGTGGAAGATTATCCTGTGGAATTGTCCTGTTGGCTTCCTGTGGCTTTCACTCATAATTTAATTCAATGAAATGGAGCTGTACATGGATAACAAAAGCAGAAGGACACTGGAACGTTATCCTGAAGCTATGGGAAAAGCAGTGAAGGAACAGAGTATTTTACCCATTAATAAATAAAATGGTCCATGGGGACTGAGTTTATGAATTTCTTCTCCATGGAAATCCGAAGCCAGAAGAAGAAGGGTGGTGGAATGGAAAGAGGTTTCTTGAGTGTATAAGAACCGTTGGGCCCTCAAGTGATAACTGGGGCTAAAGGTTACCCTGGGGCATTTTTTGGATCTTCGGTGCAAAATTAATTTCCAGTTGGTGCCAAGCAGGATTTCACAGCGCCGAACCACCAGAATCCCAGAGCAGCTTCCTTTTGGGGGGTGATTCATGGTGACAGATTGTCAGGGAGATGTGCGCAGTGCAAACAGTTGCAAGGCTCGGGGTTATTGTGGGGTTTTCTTCCCTTTGGTAATGGTATTCTACCTCTGTTTCCACTCAGTTCAGAAAAAAGGTGCTTCTGGTAAGGAAGATCTGGCGGAGGACAAATGAACTGATGAAAGGGCAGTAGAGAGGCTGTTTGCCCTCGTTACAAAAACCAGTGGTTTGTGGCACGATGATTTATTCATTTAGGAAAAGAGATGGTATTAAAATGAGGTAGCAGAACTCAATTTCTTCACATGCTCTGATCTCGCTGACCTCAGAGCAAATGGCTTTCATTTTCTTTGCTAATAATGGTGTTTTGCCTCAGTGCATGTAAAGCTTTGGAGTTACTTGAATCATTGCTTCTGGCTTGACTGTAATCTGTGCTGGAGTTGTCTTCGGACACTGAATCTGATGTTTTTGTCAAGTGCATCCAGAGCTCATGGAGAAACTGCTGCTGGTTTTTTGTTGGTTTCTTTAAAAAACCTAGGTACAAATAAAACTCTTCCATCCAGGTCCCCTCTATCTTCTGTCTCAGCTCCTCACGCTGTCCTTCTCAGAAAGCAATGAACAATGCCAAAATTTATTTTATATCACTTACTTTGGTACTGCAAAGGTCACTCCTCCAGCCTGATGTCTGCATTTCCTCCTCTCTAAAGATCTCCCCATTGCCCTTCATCTTCTCCCTCCTGTCAGACACAAACTGCTCATCTTCCTTTTCCTGCCCACTCTCTGGCAGCTGCTCCGAGCCAGCCTGGCCAGCACCAGGCACTAGCTCAGCCACTCTGGAAGTCAGTGGCAGCTGGGAGGGAGCAAGGAGCCGCTTCACTCCCATCAATCATCTGGAACTAATCAGAAAGTCTACTCATCATTGGACTTTTGACTTTTGTTCCTCCAAGATCCCCCGTAAAACTTGGTTTTCTTCTGGCTTACCCTGCCTCTGGGAGATGGGTCTTGCAGACCCCGCTGCAAGCCTGATGGTGATGTTTATTTTAGAGTTGACTAGTAAAGGTAGTGAACTCCAGTCCTTAAGGACAGGCAGATAAATCCTGGTTCTTTATAAGCAGCAGCATCTTGGCTCTTTCAGAGCAGACATTTGCTTCTCTTGCATGCTCTGTGCTTTTAACTTCCCCTGCTACATTGCTCTTTTAATATAAAGCAACTTTGCGTATCGACCCACGTTTCGTATCATCTCGGTAAAATTCGTGAGCAAATAGAAGCCACAGGGTAGATCTTTAAATAGTTTAAATGGCCATAAGTACCCTACATCCCTCAACAATCATTTGACAATTGGGACTGGAGGTCAAGCTCCTGGGGCTTCTCACTGGTGCAGAAGTGACCTAAGAAATGGAAGCAGAGGGGACTGTTCACAGTGTGTCATTCACCGGTGCTGTCACTCCTGATAGGTCTTGCTGAATCATGCAACAAAGACACACAAGATTGGGGAGAAACAGTGGGTCCCCATGCAGAAAGCAGAGCATATGGCAGGGTTTCTATACATTCCTATAAATATCTGTAAATTTTAGTGCCAGCTGCTTCTGCTGCATATTTCTGTTCCTTCAGGAGTGGAGGGCAGCAGCACTAGGGAGAGGAGAGGCTTCAGTAAGACACAGCTCAGTACTTACGGAGCTGGACGTGTCTAATACTCACGTTGCAGCTGGGAGAGCCTGCAGTGTCTCTGTGGACAGAAGAGGAGTGAGTGGCTGCTCTGGTTCTCTTCCCTGGGGCCCTTTACAGTACTCATTCTACACTGCACCAGTCAGTGGTGATTTTGAATCCCTCAGCCACACGTGGCAGGTGAAGATACAGCCCAGTACCTCTTGGGTCAGTGAATAAGCGTGAGTTGGAGTTGTGCAGTGCGAAGGTTGCTTGAGATGGATCTTCCCTCCCATGTCTTGGGCCTTCATCACTGTCTTTGTTTGTTTTCACCTGACTGAAGTGGTCTGCCAAGCAGACCAAGAAGCCACCCACTCTTTAGTCACGGCGTACAATGTTCTTTTAAGCACAGCCACCAGCACCCATCTGATACAACACCACGGTTCACCCACCGCGCAACCACAGCACAGTCCCACTTCTTGGCACTGCTCAGACCATCAAGGCTGTGTGTCTTGAGCCAACTGCTGACGTGAGGTGCTTCCCATCCTTTTCACTGCCCTTTCTCTAAAATGTTCTTGAATGTCTTAAGAAACCTGGTAAAATAAATGTCCTCTGCTCTCTGCCTGGAAGGTCTCGGAGCCAGCCATGGGCACAGGGGCTGATGACCCTGTGTGTGATGTGTATATCCTATCTGAACTAGGCTGTGGCTCTTTCAATCGAGATGTGCACGTTTTTCTCGGTGCTTACGTGATAGACAGTTCAAATTTTGGAACATTGGTGCTCACAGGAGACAGAATTGTATCTGTGTCCTGTTTTATCTTCCCCACATGGTGAAGAGCCAGACCCCAGCGCTGTGCTGACCGGTGGCATCAGAAAGGTCTGGTCCTGCTTGGAAATGGCAGCAGTCCTGCTGCTGTCAGCATATGAGGAAAGCCGTTGCTGGGCTACTTGACCAGTCAATAACGAACGCTCGTTAATCTGTTTCCTGCTTCTTGATGACAGTTGTTGGAAAGCTTGATCAATTTTTGATTGTCGTTTGTGTGATGGCCCCCTGCTGCTTTACTCTGCCTTTTTGTTTTAAAGGAGGATACGAGCAGAAACTTGAGAGTCTGTGTTTCCCTGGCTTTGGGGATGAGGTGGAAACACCACCCGTTTCTTTTTTAATCTGCGTCAGTTTTCGGTATCAAAATCTCTTGCAGTGTTTTCTCTGACAACCCTGAAAATACAAATATAGAAACCACCGACAGTTCCCTGGAGACTGAAGGCCTAATATGTGAATAATCTCACCTCCTACTTCATAACAATATCACGGAGGGGGTGAAAAAAAAGGGTGTGTTCCGCTTGCCCACAGCTCTGTTCGGCAGCATCTAGTCTGGCGTGTGAAGTGTGTGTGTAAATATTGGAAGGGTAGATCTCGAGTCACCTTTGTGGGAGAGACTCCACAGACGACACGATAGAACTTTGTGCTAGCACTTGCTGAGGGTTTGCACATGCCCTAAAGCCACAGCGCTTCGTGGGAGCTGTGAAGCTAGCCGGAGCTCAGAAGCACTACTGTGTCCCAGTCACGATGAGTGCGCTTCAAAACACCGGTTATCGCCACCCCTAGTGTTTAAAATGGCACCCAGTTCTGCTCTGGCCTCAGCAAGCATCTCTGGACCTTGAAACCTTTCCAAAAGTATTCAGCCAGCTGAACATCATGGAATCATAGAATCATTGGAAGGGACCTCAAAACATCATCTAGTCCAATCCCCCTGACGCAGCAGGATCACCTAGACTGAGACACACAGGAACACATCCAGGCGGGAGGAAGGGAACAGGAAGGCTTTGTGAAAGCAGCAATGGGGTGGTTGTCCCCTCATCACTGCCCAGTCTGTGACATGTGCCTTGGTTCTTCTGTCATGGAGAGAGGCATCCTGCTCAGCTTGCAGGATGCTGCGGAGTCGTGAGTGGTGCCTGTTCTGCGGTAACTGGAGCATCCTCTTCTCTGGACCCCTTCCCTCTCACATCCCCTCATAAGAGAAACCTCTCCCACGTGTGCTTAAAAGGAAAAAAAACCATAAACAACTACCTTTTAGAGTCAGCCCTAATGTTCTTGTCCAGAGAGGACTTTGTGAGTGGCTTCCTGAGTAGCGCTGCGTGTGTTGCTTTATACAGGAAGGACGTGAGAGCTCTATTCATCAGTGAAAGAGCGTTTCAGAAAGCGGCTCCTTCAGATCAATTCTAATGAATATTGCTGCTGAAATAAATGGATGCAGAGGTCAGACAGTGATTCATGTCCAGCGCTAATCAACACGTCTGCTGAGCCGCAGATTACTCTGGTGTTGCTTCCTCAGTGCCACACGGCGATGTCAGAGCACAAGCAGAAGGTCAGTCAAACAAGGCAGTAGTTTTTCCTGTGAAAAGAAGTAGCCAGCAGCAGACTGTTGAGAAGGGATTCTTTGTGTGGGTGGAATCCTAGAGAGGGGCACCTGGCTCTTGTGGTTTGGGTCCGTGCTAACCCGGAATGCTCTTGTGGTGGAGAACGTATCACCTTTGTGCAAGAAACCAAACTTGTTGGCTTCTGGGAGCAGGCATCCCAGAGCCAGAAACTGAACCCAGTTGCCTCATGGCCCAGCCCAACCCAACCAAAGCAGCACTCCACACCACAGGCTTCGCTTCCGAGACTTGAGTTAGGGCCCTGCCCCTCTAAGTCTGGGATTTAGTGATGTAATTTCAAAATGTTTTTATTGCTAGAGAAGCAGAAAGAGGTTAGAAGATCCTGCAATGCGTTAGCAAATCACTCTGTTGATTTGTCTGCAGTGTTAATCACCCTAAATGAAATGCTCTGATTTATCCATCTTTACCTCACATGTGTAGCAGGAGGGATTGATTTCGTGGCGCTGAGCAAACCCCTTAGTGTACCATGTTCATAAATCACGGCGTGCGTGTGTGTTAAACTGGGATTTATAAACCCCAGTTGGACTTTGTGGCTTCACCCCGTAGCTGTGATGATGGGCACCTCGAAAGTTTCGTCAGCTGTATCAAGTATTGCCAGAGAGAGGATATCATTGACACCATCTAACTGGGGATTCCTCTTGGAGCCTGATGACACTCTACACTTTGGGATTTGGAGATGAGATCAATAATTACTCCTGTCCCTCCTCGTTTACAAGTCAGCAGAAAGGACAGAAGGATGGATGTGGAGAGTCATTTCTGACGGGCACAGCGAGGAGGAGGGAGGGAGCAGGGCTCATGCAGCTGTCTGGGGGAACGGCTGGTTCTTTTATTGCCTGCTGCTTTCTCTTTAGTGGAGTCACAGGAGACCAGGATGGGGAAGAGGGAGACAGGATTTAAGGTGAGAAGGCATTACTACCGTCCTTCAAGCTGGCTTCCTGAATTATTCAAGATGTGGGATTTCACCTTGTAGTTCTCACAGTGAGGCTAATAACTTTGTAAGGGAGCCAGGCAGCTGTGCTGAAACTGGAGCATCCTCCTCTAACCCCACCCCAAAAATTCACTTTCAGGCCTGTGCTGCACGGAGTAAGTTTTGCAAGGTGTGAACTACAGCTGTGCCTTTCCCCTGCCAAGCTGTGAACTCTCCACCTGTGTGAGTTTTTTAATTTCCATCAGTACTGGGCTGTAAGGAGCCAGAATTGGCAAGTCCTGCATTAGAGACGTGTAAGTCATGTTTTTCCACAAGGACATCCAAGGAGCAGGGGGTTCTGCTACACAGCAGTTGCTTTTCAGTGGGCACGAGGTACCTCAGAATTGCAGGTATCAAGTGTCGTGCTTTTAAAATGGAGAGTGGCTTTGGCCACTGGAACAAAATAAAATCTTAATTAGATTAGTAATTAAAAAAACTCCACTCCCCACTCCACTCATCCCAATGCCAGATGAGGCTTTGTTCTAATTATGGTGTCAGGAGTGTTGAAGCTTTCCACTGCACGTAATGATGCTTTCAAAGTGCCCCCCTGCAAGCTGAGATTTATCAAGCTGTTATCTTTATCTGTGTCTAGATTAATTGATCATCAGCAGAGCTTCGGCAGGGTTGAGGAAGCTATCTAAATGGAATGTTCTCCTGAGACTCATATCTGGACAGGTTGACTGAATTTCTGTGACTTAATGACCCACTTTCTCTCTTTCCTGCGGTCTGAGCCTGCGAGTGCAATAAACAGCAGCAGGGGTAGCTGTACAAACCGCTCAGTGCCTGTGAATACAAATGAGCTTGTCCTTCCCCTCCACAGGAGCAGTGGGGCCAGGAGGATCGCTAAACACCCGCCTACTTTTCAGGCTCGGTGCTGGCTTGCTCACCAGCCACGCCGAGCAGCCCTGAGGTGGAGATCGCTGGCATCTCTGCGGTGGCGGAGAGAATCCTGCCCAGGTCTCAGGTACTGTCTCACGCTGCCTGCAGCACTGCCTGGCTGCTCAGATTCCAGATTGCAGAAAGCCTGAGCAAACCTAAGCAGAAAGCTTGTAAAAGAAAGGTGAAACACTTGGATTTATGAGAAAACCCTCTGTGAACCGTGAGCTGGGTCCGTCACTGAGTGCTGTTGCCGTTTCTGCCGTTTGCTAGAAGCATCCAGTGCTGCAGAGAAAGATTACTTTTCCTTTTTTCCCCTCCCAACGATCATCCTCACTGCAAGGAGCACTGCTTACAGTTCTGCTTTCGTCTTTGGAATCGATAACTCTCCTGTTTAACTACTGTGGAGACGTTTGCTGACATCAGAAAGGTCGATGTGCATCTGTGGGTGCTTTCTGCTTCTTGCTGAAAAAGCCAGACTTGTGGCTCGTCTGAGCTCAATTGATGTCACTTAAATGAAATAATCATTATGCAGTGGCTCTTAGATGCCAGAGGGGATGGGATCATCTTGTAAAGAGCTGGACAAGGCAGGACTGAGCAGCAGACTCTGCCTCACAGATGTTACGGTCTGAAGTCACAAGCCAGGAGGGCGCCTAATGCATATCTGACTTCTGAGCCCACAAACAGGTCCTGTGACTTCAATGAGGACTTGGGTGCTCAGCCTTAAATAACTGCTGAAATACCCAAGCTGCTTCTAAATAAAGACCACATACACAGACCGTCCTTCCTTGAATTTTAGGTTTCCCTACCTGCCTGCCCTGACCTTCTGGGACTCTGTGCAGGGCTCGTAGCTGAGGTTTTGCAGACAGGCTCAGGCAGTGCTGTTTGAATCTAGCAGTGATGGCTGCAAAACTCAACACACAGAACATCCTTCAACCCCACAGAGTGTGCTGCCCTGCTCTCGTAGATTTGGGAGGGACAGTGCTGTTGAGAAGAGCATTGGGTCTGCCCGGAATGACCAGTAAACCTTGCTCACAAACTAACACATTGAGCAAAGTTGGAGGGGTCTGGTAGAGCCTTGGGAAGGTGTCTGAGGGCGTGTGGGGCTGCGTTGTACCTTGTCAGCTCTCAGGAGTCCCTGAAGCAGCGTGTGGAGGGAAGGTGTGTGTGCAGCTGCTCTCTTCCAGAGAGCCCTTTTAATTTTGATTTCGATTTCTTCTTGCTTTGTTGCTTGTGTCTGGAGATCTAAGGCTTTCTGATGGCATTCACAAGCTCCTTCTTTTTGTGTAGTGAAAAGAAGTTATCTTGCACAACTTTCTACTGTACTAACATCCTTTTTAATTCCGTTTATTCCTGTGGCTAAACTGAAGTGGCTGTTGATCATGTGTTTGGAGAGGGGTTTGGTTCATGCTCGTTGAAAACTGGAAGGAACAGCCTTTTTAGAGTGAGAGCTTGGCCTTTAGGGCCCTTTGCCAGGCAGCATCTCCTCAGCAGTCTCACCTGTGCCTGAATCAAGGTGTTGACCATTATTTTAGTCCTGAGAGAACCACTCAGCGCTGGTGAGGCCACACCTTGGGTACTCCGTCCAGTTTTGGGCATCTCAGCACAAAGGAGACATCAAGGTGCTGGAGCAAGTGCAGAGAAAAGCAACAAAGCTGTTGAAGGACCTGAAGAATAAATCTTATGAGGAGAGATTGAGAGAGTTGGGGCTGTTTAGTATGAGGGAGAGGACGCTAAGAGGAGACCTCACTGCTCTCTACAGTCATCTGAAAGAACACGGTAGTGATGTTGGTGCTGGTCTCTTCTCACAGGTAATTAGTGACAGAACCAGAGAGAATGGTTTCAAGCTTCATCGGGATAGATCAGATTGGGCATCAGAAAGAAATTCTTCCCAGAGAGAGTGGTCAGGCACTGGAATGGGCTGCCCAGGCTGGTGGTTGAGTCACCATCCCTGGATGAGTTTAAGAGACACTTAGATATGGTCTTGGGGGATATGGTTTAGGAGTGAACTTGTAGAGTAGGGTTGATGGTCGGACTCAGTGATCCCAAGGGTCTTTTCCACCCTGAATAATTCTGTGATCAACCAGTTGCTTTGAAGAGACAAGAGTGGAGGAGTAATGATAAACTGTCCTTAGTCACTTGGATTTTAGCTGGGAGGCAGATGTGTTTGGGTAACCCCAAGCCAAGCAGTGGCACTGCCAGGCTGTCAGGAGGAGGAGACATCTACAGGCAGAGAGTCACCGTTCCCTTAACGAGGGCATCTGCATAAAGCCTCTTAGCACCCAGCATACGATCCTGTCCTGCCAAACCTGGAGCATGGAATAGCCCTTCGTTAAGGTATTGCATGAGCGAGAGTATTGTCTCCTTTAAAAAATTAAATCCAAAAAAATAATGCTGATCTCAGAAAAGAAGCCTTTAAAAATAGTTCTGCCTGTTTCAAGCCAACTGAATTCCCTTCATTCTTGCCTGTCCACTGTGTGTAGTGAGATATTAAGGTTTTAAGTAGACGACGCCCTGCCTTCTTTGACGCGTTCCCCTGTGTTCTGTGTCGCTGGGGCCATAAATTGTGGGTGTCGATGGAGAGGGTTTGTTGGGGAAAAAACTGACCACAGTTGCCTTTGCTAAGTGGAGATTTCTAAGTGGAGATGGGAGCAGTTCTCCTGCTTCCTGATTCCTGCCAGTTCTGGTTACAGAAGTGTGACCATTTGTCCTCTTACTGGTTTGCCTCACTGCAAGGGGGCATTTTGGCTCGAGATAGCCCACTAGCTTTTGCAGAGTGTCGTGGTGCCTCGTGTAGACAGAAAGATCCCAGCTGGCAATTCATCCTGGGGAGCAAGCGTGGGGAGAGTGTCTGTGTTTGTGATGAAGAGGCACAAGTGATCAGGGAGCCTGAGTTCACTGAGCTGCCATGCTTCTCCCCTGGGCATTTGTCCGTGCAGAGCTTGCCGCACTGGTGGCCTAGTTTTAATGAGAGATTTTTGACAGCAGTGGTGAACGTTGACATTTTTCTCTCTATTTTTTTTTCCTCCTGTTTGAGGGGTTTGAGCTGAGCACCTAGTGCAGGAAGTGCCTGACTCAGCTCCTCTGACTGTAGGTACCATGTCCTGGGTCTGTTGTATAAACCCGTGAAGATGGTTAATGGATTTTTGCTTTGTTATTTCTAATGAAAAGTAGCTTCTGCCTCATCCTTCTGGAAACAGAAACATGGTGATCTCCATGAGGATGGACTCCAGTCCACATTTCCTTATGGCCTTTTTATTCTTCTTTGTTTCTGGTCGCTGACCTCGATTAGCTATTTTCCTTCCCTGATGTTTGCCTTTGAGTTATTTCTGTACCACATAATGATCCCTCTGTGTCTCTGGTTAAGCTAAAAAAAAGCTGCTACTCTGGTCTCCCTTCTTCCGACTGTCGCGACAGCCTTCGTCCGTTCCTCTGGAAGTCGGTTTGTGTGCACTGAGGAAGGACCCACATAACTCTGGCTGTTTCTAGACTGGTTAAAATGGCTTTGCTCATCACAAGATACCACTTTGCTCATCACACGTGATTTTCAGCAAATACATGGGTTTGGTTTTTTTAGATCAAAGCCCAGCCACTGGGCAGTGAACGCAAAAGCAGATTCTTTCTGGGCAGAGTAAGGAACAGAATGGAATTTTTTGGAGCGCTCATTTTTGAGAGGGTCTGGGGCGCTGAAGATATTTAAAAACTCTCCTTCCCTTGCGCTAGTGATAGTTCATGCACCAGACCTTTATAGCTGTCTGCTCCACTCTACATCGAGGGCTCAGCTCCTCTTGGCAGGATGCTGTTCTGTAGTGGTGAGCAGAACACTTCAGCATGGGTTGTGTCTGGACTATCTGATCCTTTGCAAGTCACAGCAAAAGCCCCCAAATCTGGTGCAACTTCGTCCACGTGGGAGTGGGATTTGCCAGGCAGGCTGGGTGCTGCAGAGGGTGGCCACTGTGAGCCCTGTGCAGCAGAGATCTGCCTGTGCTGGCGTGGCACTTGCAGAAGGCACCTGGCTCTTTACCGTAAAGGTGTTTGGCACAGCCCGTGAGTGTCTGTCAGGGCAGGGTGGGGAGGTAGAAAGACAAGCCTGGTTGGGGTGTCCAGCTAGCAACAAAAACCAAATTGCAAGGTAGGAGCAAAATCCAAAAGGTCTGGGAAAATCTGGCCCTGCTCTGCAAAAAGCTGTGAGTGGAGTTGCACGGGAGGGGCAGGCAGGGAACCAGAGCTTTGGAGCAGCTGGAAGCCCTAGGCTGAAGTTTCAGGCAGGGTGACCGAGCCGTTGATGGCACTGCATGGCTTTCTGCCAGCTGGAGATCGGGCTTAATGTTTGTTTGCCCAAGTAAAAGGGTTCAGTCAATCTCGCAGCTTGCCCGGAGAACAAAAGAGCAAGACAGATTTAATACTTGTCCTGTTAATTGCCCAGTGGCCATTCTTTCAGCACAGATCTGTGTTTACATGCCAGAATAATTTGGATTTGTGTCTGACACAGGAGATCGGACTTGTGGGGGGACTTCAGTCTAGGCTGTTTTCCTTGGAGGACTGAGGAAATGAGGACATATGCCCCTGCCCATACAGCCTGCAACTGAAGACACCTTTCAGGTAGGAGCTGTTTCCTGTTGATGGCTGGAGAGGTGAGCAACGTGTGATCTCCCTTTTAAAGTTAAGCAAGGAGGGAAGAAAGGGAGAGAGAGAGAGAAGAGACAGAAGGGTCCTGAAGGGTTTTCTTCAGCTTGGCTTAATTTGGAGGTGACACTTCATATGTCAATTTAAATTAAGCCATCCTGAAGCACCCCCATCCCAGAGCCTCTGCTACACTATCAGCACAGCAACTCTGGGGTGTATTGGGTGACTGACACAGCTGAGGACAGAGAGGGTGGGAACTGCAAGAGGAGCTGGGTGCTTTGTAAAGGGCTGCTTTCTCCCCTGATGGGTATAATCACATGTCATTGCCAGCATCTCATCACCCCCGTTGTCTTTACCAGATGTTTGGACCTGGTCTGGTGTGTTAAGCCCAGGTTTGTCGTAGCTATGTTTTTCTGCAACCCTCCTGATCCAAGTAAGGTTTAAAAACAGGAATCTTGTGTGGGTGCTGAACGGTTAATGGCATTGAAAGCCAACACCTGCATCTGAAGCCTTGTCCCCTCCAATGCAGCTGAATAGCATTTCATGATGGCAGGGAAATCATTCAGTAAAACCAGGCCCTGCTCCGTGAGCAATGAATGAAGCTCAAGTGAAGTAGAGGTCACTCATGTTAATCTGAAGAAAGTAGGATTGTAGGATGGGGGGGGAAGAGGGTGAATCTCCCTTTATGTACAAATTCTATAGCTCAGAGGCTTAGGAAACACTTCATGGTAAACATTTGCAAAGCATCCATGCCATTAACCTCCTCGGAGAGGAGAGACAAATGGGTTTCCTGCTTGGTTGGTGCAGCTCTGGCGTTGTGGCTCGTATGCAAATTGGGCAGGGTGGCAGCGTCTCATACAAATAAGCTGGAAGTGCAGAGGCAGCCATGCAAGCAAAAGGGCTTGCTGTGCCCTGCAAATGCAGCACGACGACTGTTGTTTCAGGAGGAGCAGGCAGGCAGAGAACCTGATGCGTGAGGAAGCATCAGCAGGAGAGAGGAGAACTGGGAATCCTCTCGAGTGCTGGCACAACAGCAGAAAGCCCTGTGTCCGTGCTGCAGCGCTACCCTGTTGTCGTGATGTCTTGGACAGTATTCTGTGCTGTTTTATTTTGGGGTTTGGAGTGTTCTTATCCTGCCTTCTCCAGGTTCAGAAACACATGAGCAACTCATGGATGTGATGAAGAGGGGAGGTGATGATGTTTGGGAAGAAAAGATGAACAGCACCTTTCTGAGATCAGCATCGGATGAAGTGTGGAAGATAACCGGGACACAAAACACAAGTGGGCTACTTTGCAGGGCTATTGCCTGCCTGCTGTAAAGGCAGAGTGACAAAGGCTGGCCATTACGTTGTGCTGCTCATATTCTCTGTCCCAGATCCTTTGTGGGGCTGTGAATCAGGTTTTTCCATGCTGTTTAACTGATACATGCAGTTACTGATACTGATCATCCCAATTAGAAGTCTTCTATGTCTCTTAGCCTCTTTGTACTAATTCTTTTATGGAGTCATCAGGCACTTATTTCCGAGGGGTGACCCCAGTTCTCTCCATCAGAGGCTGTGCTCTCCCAGCATAATGGTGTACCATGTGTACCTGGTGTCAAGTGTGCGTGCAACAGGTTAGACCAAGCTGGACTTTCTCAGTCTGCAGTGCCTCTCGACTGACAAAATGACAAGACCAAGTGCTACTGCATTTCAGTGATAGGTGACAACAAAACGGGAGAGGAAAGGGACTGGAAGCTGGTAAAGTTCGTAAGGAAATGAGCTTCCTTGGGTTTTGTCTGCAACTAGACCATCGAACAGGATGAAAAGGCTATTTGGCATCGTCTGTGAGGTGCAGAATAGTCCCTGCTTTCAGCTAGGTGAGCTGAAGAGAGAGCAGTGCAGCGACATATTCACACTGTTCCTGGTTTACACCCTGAGTAAGAGGTAGCTCAGCATGGGTACTGTGTGATGCTCTGGCTCTTGACGGTCGTGGTGGAAAACTAGTTGTCTTAGAGCCTTCAGTCTGTGTTCTGGGCCATTTCCTGTTGAAACCAGGGAAGCTGGGATTTCCGTGGGGTTTTGAAGCTCAGAGCTCTGATGTACCTGTTGGGCTTAGCAGGAAACGCAACGCTGCTTTCCAACATTTGGCAGACAAGACAGAGGAGACTACATCCGTGAGTTACTAAGGGCAGAGTAACTTCTTTTACCTTTAGCGTTTACAGATTATTTTTTTCTCTTCTCATCTGCCAAATACTTTGGCTTTTCAGCACTGCCTGTGTCCAGAGGATGTGTCTTGGCAGGGAATTGTCTTGGATGGGCAGCCTGTGTGAAGCAGCTGTGTTGGGCAGCACGCTCTGGTGCTGTGGCTCTGGGCTGGTTTCACCTCCAGTCACCCCTAAACTGATTCTGTAGTGAGAAACGCTGGTGTTGCGTTTTGTAGATGCTCAGCCTCCTGTGAACTGCAGGTCTGACTGAGAACCTGAGCTGCACTCCTCCCTTGATAACTGCAGACCTCCTTTCCAGTGCTCCTCCAGCGTGTGCTTCTGTCACACTGATTCAAGCAATGACAACAGGGGGATTTTTCTAGTGGATTCCTGATCAGACCCTTAAAACTCTGGTTTTAAGTTAAACCCAGCTTTTTCCCTGACCAGACAAATGCCATCTAAAGACAATCTGAGCTTTAAATAGAGCTCCTTTTTTTGGTGGCACTTTTGCTAGCTAGATTTTGTGTGTGGAGGTCAAATCATAGGATCATAGAGTCATAGGGTTGGAAGGCACCTCCAGAGGTTGTCTAATCCAACCCCCCTACAGCAAGCAGGGACATCTATAACTAGAACAGACTGCCCAGAGCTCCATCCTGCCTGACCTTGAGTGGCTGCAGGGATGGGGCCTTCACCACCTCTCTAAGTGGCCTTAGGTAGTTCCAGGGATCTACCCCCCTCAGATTCAAGAACTTTTTCCTCATGTCGAGCCTAAATCTCTCCTTTTCCAGCTCATCCTATTGTTCTCCACCCTTGTGAACAGTCTTCCCCAGCCTACTGACAGTCTAACCCATACCCTTCTCTCCAGGCTGAACAACCCCAACAGTCTCAGCTGCCAGACACCCAGGACTTTCATTTGAAATGGCAAGAGCTTGCTGCTTCTGACAGAGGTTTGCTGTAAAGGGGAGCACAGCGGGGAGGAACCTTTGGTGCCTTCGTTTCTCCCCCTCTTCTGTTGCAGGCAGTTCTGGCCAATGATGCTTGCCGTGGGCCACATTGAAACCATGGGGCTTCTCACTCCATCCCGGGGCAGCTCCACCTTCTCCAAGGTCATAAGCTGTCTCCTGGCTTGCAGTCTAAACACACGGGTGGCCTGTACCTGCTGCCCACACCATGAAGGAAGCACGATGAGATGCAAAGGCTGTGTTTTAATTAGACTGCAATCTAATTAACTTGCTGGTGAACGCAGCCAGACTGCACGCTGTGATTTTCTTGCTCATTCCCACTTCTCTGGGGATTTGGTACCAACCTTCCTCTCTCTGTGGGAGAAACCTGGAAGCCAGGAGTTCTGAGCTCTGTTTCTGGCAGTTCTATTGATTCACTTGTGACCTCATACAAGTCCCTTTGGGTTTTGCTTGTAAAGCTTTACAGAGGTAGGAGAGACAAGCACACATCCTTCACCTCTCAGTACTTACTGTGGACCCTAATTAACTCTTAGAAAGGGAGGAGCTGTAGGTACCGGCTGCTACGGATGTATGTTGCTATGGGAATACAATGAGTAAGTAGTACCTCATGTGGCAGAGGAGTTTCCAACGTGCGTACCGCAGTGGTTTAGTTTCACTGTTTGTTTCCTGCATGGAGTCCATCTGAGTCACACTGTACATCTTCTCAGTTTTCATTACTGCTGGAGGAACCCTGGGCAGGCAACATTAATATTCTACATCCTAAGTACTGACTTAATAGTGCTTGATCCCAGGTAATGGGAAACTATTACTGTGTCCTACAGGTCTTTGGCTGCAAGTTCTACAGCTCCAGTTATCACAGAACAGAATCATTACACGGTTTAGGTTGGAAGGGACCTCAGAGATCACTCAGTGCCAATCCCCTGTCACAGGCAGCGACACCTCTTGCCAGAGCAGATTGTCCAGAGCCACAGCCAGCCTTGCCTTGAACGCTTCCAGGGATGGGGAACCTTGGCCAACCTGTTCCAGTGCTTCACTGCTCTCCTAATATTGAATTTAAATCTCCTCTCAGTTTCAAGGCATTGCCACTTATCCTGTCACTACAGGCCCTTGTAAAAAGCCCTGCTCCAGCTTTCCTGGAAGGCCACCGTTAGGTCACTCTAGAGCCTTCTCTAAGCTGAACCACCCCAGCTCTCTCAGCCTGTCTTCATAGCAGAGGTGGTCCAGCCCTCTAATCATCTTTGTGGCCTCCTCTGGATGGATCCATATCTTTTATGTACCGTAGGCTCCAGAGCCAGACGCAGGACTCCAGGTTGCACCTCACCAGAGCAGAGTTGAGGAGGAGAATCACCTCCCTTGATCTGTGATCTGGACACACTGGTTTTGATGCAGTTCCCCCATTGTGGTCCTGTTTGCAGAAGGATTGGACAATTCTCACCTCTCATGCAAAACAGGTCACAAACTCTTATCCAAAGGTGTCTACTTCAAGCTCAGTACCTTCTGCTTTTGTTAGAGCGTGTCACTGAGACAGTCGGCCGGTGGGGACACAGCAAGTGGAAGGCAGAGAAGATCTACTGCTTGCCTTGACGTGGTAAGTCATTTTGTTGGGGCAGTGCCTTGGTCTGAAAATGCTCCCCTTACTTACTTCCAAGCCTCCAGCTTTCATTGTGCTTCTCACGGTGCTTTTGTTTTAAACGCAAAAAAAGCCCGAAGCAGACGCTAATCTCAGGGTTTTTCACTGCACAGGTACGTGCAGGCTGTGACTCAGCTCAGCCTTAACCTCCTCATTACCAAATGACAGGCACTGCACTCATGTCAGCTCTTTCTGCAATATGGATTATCAGGACTTCACATCCTGAGTTAAAATCTCTTTTGCTAAACTCTGCGTGTCAGACGTCGTCCTTTTTTTAGCGCGAACACCGTGACTGACGCTAAAGCAACCTGGTGATGGTGGTGGTTAATCACTGCTCCGGCAGGAACGTGCACAACTCATGGGCCTTTCCTCGGGGAGTGTGGGATCTAAGCCTCCTGCTTCAAGGTGGCTCTTTCTGGCTTCAGTTATAACTTTGTGAAGGTGAAAAAGCAAACAGGAAAGGGTGACTGAACAGGACAAAACAGAAGGAGAGGAGAGGAAGAGGGGCACTGGGTGCTGTGGACTCAGGAAAGGTTGATGTGTGTGTTTGTACAAGGCATTAAGAGTTTGTCCTACAGGACATTAGTTGTGAGTGCAGAAGGATGAGTTTGGCTCCGTGGCAAGGCCAGCCATGGAAGGAGAACACAAATCTTATGCCAGTGTGGCTCAGAGGTGAAGCAGCTCTGCTCTTTCCAGAGCTTGTGTCAAGGAGACTTGTTTTGAGTGTGAATTTGTGTTTCTTTGGGCAGCGTTTCATCCTCTGGTCTTCAGTCCTGTGCTCTTGTGCTCTCAGCAGCCTCAGAGAGATGAGATCACCCATGGTAGGGCCATTCTGTCTGGCTCTTGGCACACTGCAGGGTACTGTGCATCGGAGTCTTGAGGTTTTCTTTGTGGCTGCTGTCCTAAGAAACTGAGATGCCATGGGGCCAGACAGTCCTTTGAGGAAGAAGCCAGTCCATGTATGTGGTGGAACGATGTTTTTTGTATGGATGTGTTCTTATGTAGCCAGCAGAGTGCTCCGGGTCCAGCTGGAGAGCTCCACACCCCACGGTGGCTTCCTAAGGGTTAACTAAGGGAGCTGGAGCCGGTAGGTGGCAGCCCTGGATGCACGACATGATCCCGGGGCTTCACAGGGCCACGCGTGCTTTCAGTCCCCGTGCTTTCTGACCTCAAACAACTGAGCAGCAAACAGGTAGGGCCCTCCTGCCTCCCGAATCCATTCACCTGGTCCTGAGCGGATCCCTGGGGTGCAAACGGAGTAGTTTGTCTCCTTCCAAGGGAACTGGTGTTGGTGTTGTCTCCAAGGAATGCTGAGGGAGGCAGCCACAGGAGACAGAGCTGTGTGTGCAAGGCTGCCTATCTGTGCTGGCTGTAGTTCTGAGGGCTCTGGTAGGCATCAGCACTGCCTGCCCTGGGATGGAGTTAGGCTTCCAGTAGTGCTAGCCCAGTGCCCCTGTCCTTGGACAGACCTCATCAGCTGCAGTTTGCCAGAACTGGCATTCAGTCCTGATGGGGAAAGCTGTGACATTCAGCTTCCATGACAAGACAAAAATGGGATCTCAGGCCGTCTGAGGAGACATTTTCGGCAGTCAGAGCGAAGACAAGGTACAGGCTCTATTTCTGAGCCGGTCTATTCCCAGTCTGTATGACTTGTCAGCCCAGTAATGATTAGTGAAGCGAAAGCAAAGGCTGCAGAGCTCCTCGTGCCCAGCTCTGGTGACAGAAGGTGATAAAGAATTCATTGTGCAACCAGGAGGTAACTGGCAGTAGTCGCATGAAGCTGTGCCAGTCCTTTGTGCCACAGCAATTGTCCAGACACTCTGCTCACAGCTGTAATTCACCTTGTGGCACAGTTGATCTGGTCTGGATCCTGTTTCAAATGCAGTGCGGCTGCCTCACAAAAACCAAGTGGGATGACACAAAAGCTATGTGCAGGATTAGGTGTGAAAGTCCGTTTTGGCATGGGGGAGGCCTTGTCTTCCCCCTCTCTTCCCTTTCCGCAGACACAGGGCAGTGTAGCTGAGACTGTACAATCACTTAACTCATTGTGGAGGAGGACACAGGCTCTACGAGCCTCAGCCTGAGCTGACAGATCTCTTACGGGAGGTGGAGACCACATCTTCTGTGATGCAAAGCTTGAAGGAGCAGGGACCAGGTGTCTGATGATGTCCATGTGGAAAAGTGAGCAGAGAGCTCTTGGCTTGGTTGAAAGCGATACTGCCTGTGCCTGCCTTACCTCCTGCTGTGCTGCATGCTGCAAACCAGTCTTCCTGGGCCTGCCCAGGACACAGCTCCAAGGACAAGCATGGTTGGGGTGAATGGAATGGCTAAGGCGGTCCTCTGGCACCTTCAGGAATGGAGCTGAAATGTTGGTGATGGGTGAGCCCATCCTGATTGGGAACATAGGTCTCTAGTCACCAGCTGTGAGTTTGTGGCCGTGTGTCACATCATCCTGTGAAGAATGAGTGTGCCCTGGAGCTATCCAGCCCCAGGGTCCATGAGCTCTGCCCCAAGGAACTGCTGTCCCCAGAAAATGGCTCTTAGCTGTCACCTGCAGGGCTTCGCATAGCCCTCTGAGTTGCAATACAGACAGCAGTTGCCAGGAGGGCGGTGCATCTCTTCCTCTGATGAAGAAGAATTTGTCTAGCATCTCTTCCCCTGCTTTGTTGGGACTTTGTGAACTTGTGGGATTTCCTCCCTTCACCAAGGGACAGCAGTCGTACCTGCTGGTACCAGCACCCCTCGCCTCAGCGAGCAGTGGCTCTGCCCTGGGCTGTGCAGGGTAGTTGGCCTGTTCCCTGCTGGGGAATCAACAGCTGTGCAGGTTGGCTAAGGAGAAGGAGCCAGGGTAGCAACAAGATTAAAAATATTCTACGAACAAACGTCTTGTTTCCACTGCAGGGATGCACTGAAGCATAAGAGTCTGGTCCCACAGTAAGCCAGAGGCAGACAGGGTCGGCACTGGGCTGGCAGCCACACGGCAAAGCAGTGCTGGTAGCGTAGGAGATAGGAGAAGTGAGGGCAGGAGCCCAGTCTTGTTTGCACCGACGTCAACTGGTGTAATGCCACGGGATCACCTACTACATCGCCCTGCATCCTGCTGGCTGGAGTCCAGCGTGGATGTGTGGCATCAGGAGAGCAGGCAGGGTGCCACCAAATCCACTACTGGACCTTGGCCCTGCTCCTCTCTGCCAGGGGTCCTGATACAGGATGGTACCTTTCGTCATTCAGTCATTCTGTGATTCTGTGCTTGTACCAGTTGCTCATTTGGAGCCAGTATCTGCTCAGCAGACACCAAAAGCAGGGAGGCGGACAGTGAGTGTGGTGACCCCATCCTGGTGGGCTCCATGAGGCAGAAGCGAAGTGTGACTGTCAGTGAAGGTGTCACAGTGACACAGCGATGGCGGCAATGCTCCAGTTAAGCCTGTTGCTTTCTCTTCCCTAAAAAAATAGGTGAAGGCATTTAATTTTCATTTTCATTTTGAGGATGATTGTTCTTGTTTGGGTTGGGTCCCTGTTACACTTCGCAAACTGATTTCAGTCATTTTCTTCTCATGCAAGGAAGGGTTTTTGGGGAGGAAGGTTTATGACATATCCTCACGCTGAAGCTTCTCAGACTGGTAGGGAGACTTCTCAGCTACCTGCAGAGGCACTTTCAAGACAAGGAGGGCTCTCTTGGTCTACTGGCTACAGGTTGCATATATACACCCTGAAGAGATGAAGAACAGCTGTGAGATCTGATCATAGAGAGGAATTCATTTCCTCACGGGAGGACATGGATTTTCTGTTTATATTCTTGATTTATGAGGGGACAATAAATCCCTGAGCTTTGCATGTCATGGGTACCAAAAAGAGGAAGTATCTCATGGAAGATGTGGATTAGTGGAATTGAGGGCAACCACACAGGTTTGTAGTCCTTGAGAGCTCCCTGGCACCACTACGACGGCATGAATTCCCTGACCCCATGGGAGCTGAGGTCAGCAGGTCAGGGGTAGAAGGGGAGTCTGACTTGGCACAGCTTTGGAACAGGTTGAAAGCTTCAATCAATCCCTGTCTCCAGAGTCATCGATGTCACGTGTTTATCTTGGAAATCAGACCCTCCAGCCCCATCCCATACATTAACAATTCCAAGAAAAATAGTAATTGGATTCAGTCCATTGCATTAAACATTTTAATGTCAGCTAGGGATTATTTCCTGATCCCAGCTCTTGATTAGGTGACATCTTTAAACACCAGATTAAGAAGCCTGTCTGTGTTCTCTGAACACCGGACTTGCATGGCCAGGTGAGGCCTCTCCACACTGTGGTGCTTTCCGTACTTGGCTGAAGCTGGTCAAAAGGTCACTGCATGATTCTTGAAATACTTTTTCCATTTGTTTTCAATCCAAACAAGACTTGCCTGAATCTGCAGGCTAACCCAAATGCTTTCCCAAGACTTTTCAAGAAGCTGCTCACTGAAAGTGGTATATGGGAAGGTCTCTACATCTGAGGTGACCAACCTTCACTCTTCTCATGGAGTTGTCTCTGTGACCAAACAAAACCAAGACTCTGGGGACTAATAGGAGTGAAACGCTGCTTGGTATGAATGAATCTGTAAGCTCTCACAACCTCCTGGTTGTGTCCTGGTGCAGCTACAGTGCAGAAAAGGAAGGAAGGTGCTCCACACACAGCAAGGGGAAAGAGAAGGAGAAGGAGCTGCACTGAGGACATGTTGGATGCACTTGTGGTTTAGGGTCTAGTAGCTCCTCTCAGTACCTGTAAGTTTGTTTCTGGCACCTTCTGTGTTGCCTGTGATGACGTGGTCAGCCTCACAGAGGTGAAAGTCCTTCCTGTGGAACAACTTGTTGAAATACTGTTTGAAGTATTGCGCCAAGTTTGGTTTCAGATGAATCTTTTTCTTCAGCTGTTGTAAACTGTTTGTGTCACGCAGGCGGTGTTAGTCCTGCTGCTCTCGCCGGAAAAAAGAGACACACCAGCCAGGGCAGTTGACGCCAGCCTGCTGTAGCCAAGAGACACTGATTCTGTAACTCAGCGTTAAACACTCTGCTTGCTGAGCAGCTGGAGAGGTTCTTCCCTCTTAACTTTCCAGCTCACAAGCCTGGGAAGGATATTCTCCCGGTCGTCTCATAAGTCTACACATCCTCTCTTGGACTTTTTCTAATTTAAGTCTAGCAGGCTGGTAGGGAAGTGCTGTAAGGACACAGACAACCCTTGTCTCTAGTCTTTTAGCTGTTGGGAGGACGCTGCCCTGAGCCAGCATGGAAGTAAAACCCGTCACGAGATATTCTCCAGGCAATGAAGTCTTCATCAGTGGAACAGGAAGCACGCAAAGATGTTCTTCTTCTCCAGGCCCTCTGGGCTGATGTTATCCCAATGCCTCCAACACCTCTGCATTGCAACATACCCTAACCCAGCCTTCTTCGGTGTCCTGCCGTCTGCTGTCTGTAGCACCTCTGATAGTAGTCATCCACAGCATCTGTGAAGTTGCTGTAGCTCTGAAGTCAAACTTCATACTGATCTGTTATGAGGTTAATTCTAAGGTTCCCATTTCGTTGGGGGAAAAGGAGATGGTCAAGAAAAGGGCTCAGTGGGCAAGAGGAGCCCCACGGAAAAAAGGATCTGGTTTTGCGTGTGGGGACAGGGGGAGGAACCGTTACAGATGAAGCACCCTCAGCTGTCCTGTCTGCTTTGAAAGAATAACTCAGACCCTTCTGTGTGATGCCGTAGCTGATGGTTGAGGATCTCTAATGGGTACAAACCACTAGGAGCTTGTCTGTGCTGTGGGCCAGCCCAGGCTGGAAGACTGTGACAGGGAGACTGTGGGAGGATGTCCAAGCTGCAGGAGTTGTTTTCATGGATACAGATGTGCGGAGCTCCATGACAGCTTTGCTGTTCTCACATCCTTGGGTGATGCCTTCATCATATGCTCCCAGCAGCTGGGATGCTAAAGGAAGGGTGATGGTTCCAAGGGGGTGAATAAAAGCCAGAGTCTTTCCTCTTTAGGATTTTTGGTTCCTGGGTGTGTGTCTGTGTCTCCAGCTCTCATAGGGTGACTCCTTCCCTCTCTCCTTTCCCTGCGATAGGGAAATCCAGTGGCTTTAGAATTTCCTGCTACCTCCACAATACTCTGAAGGCAGCAGGAGGTGGTGGGCACCAAAGTTTTCCTGGCAACTGCTCGACACTACTTCTCTCGCACAGCAAACAACAGTCCAGCTTCCTGTATCTTCAGTCCAGAATCCTCCTCCGTGTGAAGTCTTCCGGTGATGGAGTGCAGCAGAGGTCTGAATCCCTGCCTAAGCCTTTTCTATTCCTGAAGCACAAGTGCATTCAATGGGAAACAGCCAGACAGGAACATTTTTTCATTGCAAATGCGCATTAAAAAAACTCAACAGTGGCTTCAGTGTAAAAGCTGTTGATGCCATTTCATTATCTACTAGCCTTATTGGCTTTAATGAGTTCATTTCCATAAATCAGAGCGGCAACGCCTTCCCTCTGGACGATACTTGCGTGTGGTTTGGTCTGAGGTGCTTTGGGCAGCCCCAGATTAGATTTGCCTCTACGTTCAGCATCTCAGAAACCCCAAATGTCAGGCACCACCACTGTTCCCATACATGTTGGTGGGAGCTCAGCAGGACTCCCTGCTGACACACATGTGCCCAGCACAGGGCTGAGCTCCACTCACAAAAGCCCAGGGCCGTGCGGGAAGGGCAGCTTTGCACCGACTGCACTAATTACTCTCAATGATTACATCGAGGTGAATGTCAATTAAAACCCCAGATTCAGACACTGTCACAGTGTGGCTGAGCCTAAGTGTAGCTTCTACAGTGGTTCTTGAGCCTCTCTGTCTTGGTGTCTCCCAGTGAGCACTAGAACCAGTATCACTCCTGTTCACAAGTAACTGGGGAAGAAATGGAGAATGACTTGTGTAAAAGCGCTGTGTGTTGGCAAGTGCTTTGCAGATTAAAACCAAGAAGAACAGCTTGGAGATTAGTTTCTTTATGTCTCACCCAGCTCTAGACAGGCTGAAAACTGAAGCCCAGTGATGTGTGGCTGTTCCAGTCAATGTTGAATGACAACTGTTTTGCAAGGAGAAGATAAATGTGCAGTGTTTGCCCATCTCGCTGTGGTGGTTTTGCTGTTGGATGTTGCCCTTAGAGCAGCACAGTGGTGTGTGTCTGCTCCTGAATGAGCAGTGGTGTCTCACCTCTGCCAGGACAGCGGAGTGCCGGAGGCTGTGTGTGGTAATGTACTCTGCGGGGCCTGGGGCAATGCTACCTCTCAGAATCCTATTCTGTGACACCAGGAAGGACTAGAAACCGATCCCTGCTGTTCAGATAGACAGGGTCAGTCCTGGTTTTGTTAGGTCTGAGCACAGATTGAATTCACCATCTGTAGCAGATGAAATCCAGCAGGCAGGTGGATCACCTTTGCATGTGTTGAGTCAAACACGATGTGCCTCAGGAAGGAGGATGGGAGATGCTGAAGTGCAAACTAAGCAGGACTGGACTTTGCAGAAGTGTCCCTGGAAAATCCTGAATCCCATTCCTATTTCTGCCAGGCACTGTGATGTGATCTGTTTACAAGCTCTGCTAAGGCAGGTCTTGCCATGTTTAGGCTGTTCGTCCTGCTCTCCTGTTGGAAGGTGATTTAAGTGGCAGTTAACAAAAACTAAAAAAGGGCTTGGGAGTGACACTGGGGTTCCTTTGGAGGTGAAGTTACTGAGAGGTTAGTGCACAGCTACCACTGAGTGGCCCTAGCAGCCCTTTGCCTCTGCCAGAACAGGAGCAGCAGTGCTGCTGGGATCTGCAGCCTTTCACAGGGGAGAATCAAATCACAGAATCATAGGGTTGGAAGGAACCTCCAAAGGTCATCTAGTCCAACCCCCGTACAATAAGCAGGGCTATCACTCACCAGACCAGATTGCCCAGAGCCTCATCCAGCCTGACCTTAAATGGCTCCAGGCATGGGGCCTCCACCACCTTTCTAGGCAGCCTGTTCCAGGAATCCACCACCCTCAGATTCAAGAACTTTTTCCTGATATCCAGCCTCAACTTGGCCTTTTCCAGCATCAAACCATGACCCCCTTGTCTTGTTTCCTGCTCTTGTGAACAGCCTTTTGACAGCCTCTCTCAGGTACTGAACGTAAGTATAAGAATCACTAAACCCAGCTCAGGTTTAAGCAGTATCAGCTCCTACTGTTCCCTTATTGCAAAGCCCTGCTTCAGGATGGGGATCTCCTTGCAGACATTCCCATCCCTTTGTTCCTTTCTGAGAGCCTGGTGCCTCGTACTGAGAGAGTTTCTGTTACATGTCATCAGCTGTATCTCTGTCTCAGCTCTGAATTTTAGGTCACATGCATCCCACAGAAGGAGAGCACTACATTCAGTTTTACGAGTTCCTGGAGGTGGATTATATCCCACTTGGTTGTTTACCATAGTTGTGAAGATCCAACAACATTTTAATGAGGTGTACCAGTGGTATATTAGGAGATGGAGCTATTAAATGCAGCATGTAGCAGTTGATTGGTGTTTAATTGGCATGTGTTAATACTCTTACTACATCTCAGTTAAATGCACAGTTGAAGCATTAATTTGGAGTAGGAAAATTATGATTTGGGATAAAAATATCAACTAAAATAGAAGTACAGCTGGTTTTAATGTGTTTCCCTGTGCCCTGTGGTGTACTGGTGGGAAGGTTTTCTAAACATTCCCAGAAAGTTTCCTGCAAATGGGGTAAAGCACATCTCAGAGCAGTTCAGTGTCCTACACTGGGAGGTGGAGTGCGAGACCAGAGGCACAGTGGGGAGGGCTCCGTATGCTGCCCTCACCTAGTCACTCCGCCCAGGCTGTGTTACTTCCCTGCGCAACCTTCATCACTTGTGTGTCCTCCTTGCTCCACCTTTGCCCGGATGTCTGCAGATACCAGCTCCCACAGCTGAGCAGTTGGGACCCCCTCACTGCTGGCAGGCAGCTGGCCTAGTTCCCATCGCTACGTGGCTCCTTTCCAAAGCAGGCTGTTGACGTGCTCCAGCATTGCCAGATGGTCCACTTACCTCTTGCACTCTCATGCTCCCTCAGAAACATGAATGATCCCTGAACCCCTCTGATGGAGGGGCTCCTTTTTGTGACAAACTCTGTATGTGGTTATTTGGAGCTGCTGCCACCCAGGTTGTCACGACAACCAGCCTGATTCAGAGCATCTGAGAAAGGTCTGAACCTGAGGCACATACCCAGCCCCACCTCCCAGCAGATGCTCACCCGCAGCCGATCGGTGGGGTGCTGGGAAGCCATGACATCATGGGCCAAGCAGGCCCCAGTATTTCATTGTTAGCTTTCTGCATCCCTCTGTGTCCTTGTCCCCCAACAGTGCTCCCCATACCAGCCCCTGGCACAGCTAAGCCAGACTTGCTGCAAACTGCTCAAACGCCCCAGAGCTGTCAGGGCTGGTAGAGGGACCCCCCAAACCCCCAGCAGTGCACCTTGGTCAGGAGTGGGAGCTGTGACAGGAAAGTGCTTGTGTCTCTGCGGAAAGCTGTGGGGTGTAATAATAATTACAGCAGCTGTTAGGAACCAAAATATGCTACTATGTACTGGGATTTTGTTAGTGGGGACAGGAATTAGTTGTCAGAGTTGATGTTATCTGCAGGACAAGCTCTCTGGCAGCTGCCACTAAATATGGGAGATTCATGGCATCCGTGTTCCCCCCTCTCCATTAAACCCTACTGACACCCAACTACCAGTCCAGCTGTATTTCTCAGATTGTGCCGGTAAGGTGCAATCAATGTGGCAGAACCAGTTCTGTCCTGGATGGAGAATGTGTCCAGGGTTCTGCTGGAGCAGAGATTTGTTCAGTGGCCTCACTGGGGTGTGTCTGAGCCACCTATGGAACCTTCTACCCCACTGAGGTTACTCGATGGTCACTCCACGGGCAGTACTTCTCTTACTGAGATGCTGAGCCTTGCACGCCCTCTGCCACAGCGCAGAGTGCTGCTAATTTCAGGCAGCACAATCAGTTTGGGAGAGTCTGTCTAATGATAGATCTCAAAGGTGAGGTTCTGTGGCTTTTGGCTTCTGAAGTCCTCAGGCACTGTTGGGAAGAACAAAGATGATGCTGTTTGTTGCTCACAGCTAATATTTCTTCCTGTTTCTCTTGCTGCGTTAGCTACCTGGCCCTGCCTTACTTTTGCAGGATGAGACCCTCACTCAGAGACTGAGCAGGGTCCTGAAGAAACAGAATCCAGGAAGGCCGCACGGGTGTGGAGGCTGGAGCTTGTGGGCATGCAGGCTCTCAAATAATTTCCAGCTGGCTTTGACACCCATGTGACAGTCACACAGAGCTGACATCTTGCAGGGATCAGCCTGCTTTCCCATGCCCTGTGGGGACAAACCCAGCTTCTTGGCCATGTCTGAGCTAGATCAGGCTTGGCAAGACTTGGCAGGTCTGAGTCTTCAAACCTGTTCCCAAGTGTTGGACCTGTGGGGTGAGTCCAGCTTGCACTGCCGAGCCCTGTGCCTCAGTGCTGTGGCCCTGGCCTTGCAGGCACTTGGCCTTTTCCTTCTCCCAGCAGTGTGCCATGTGTACTGTGCCACGAGCAGTGTGCCGTGTGCCATAAGCAGTGTGCCATGAGCAGTGTGCCATGTGCCCATTCAGGGCCCACCTGGCTACTCACAGTGTGCAGAGAAGCCCTCCAGCTCTGACGGTGTAAGCTTCACGTGTGGTTGAGGTGAGGGGCAAGAAACCTTGTGGTTTGGGCAGTTTGCCTTATCTGGCTTTTGCTTTTGGTTCCTCTGTCTCCTGTCCTTGGAAAGCATGGGCCATTAGCTTCCTATCAGAAATGGGACAGTCTGCTTCTTCCATCCAGCAGCTGAAAAATATCTGAAGAACCCAGGAAGGCTGAAAGAGCAGAGGTTCAGCCGCTCTCTGTGGCCTCCCAAGGCCAATGCCAAAGGCACAGAGGCTTTAAAACCCTCTGTGGTTTTCAGGAAGAACTCCACCGTGCACAGTCAATGTTTTCAAGGCTTCCTCAGCTCCCCAGAATCATAACTTTGGATCAGGCTGAAAGTAAGGGATCTGATCTTGCTTTTTCACCTCATGCAGTTATGGAGTCCATTTTCTACTCTTTCCCAAGGGAAAGGAAGCTCAAACTCTGCCTTCTGCTCTTGCCCAGACCTTGGCAGAGTCAGACAGAAGCCAAAGCACCAGGCTTGGTATCTCTGAGAGCCTGGAGTTTTCCCCTAGTGTTTGCAATAATAGCTTTGCTAATAGTTTATGCTAAAACTATGTTTTAGTTGGACTTTTTAAAACAGATGGTAGTGATTCACCAACGGATTCAGACCTAACATCTGTAATTGCCTGACTTGGTGCTGTGGCTGCACCTTTCCCTTGAGCTGGATCCCTCTTTCAGTAGCCTGTGAGCAGAGCACACCCCACCCTCACACCGTGTGGCTGGTAAATTAATCACTGTTCTGAAGACATCTGGAACCATTTTAAGTCTGGAGGTGGCTGGGTACCACTTGTCTACCACCTGTTCAGTCCTTTTTGACTCCATGGGCTGTTTTCAGTTGTGTTTCCTCAATCACTGCAGGGAGGGGGCATTCCCCTGACTCTTTGCAGACTTTGAAGAGGATAAAGATGGCCCAAAGCCTTAAGTAAGCCCTTGCACACTAGCCTGTCTTGGCTCAATGAAGGAGAGCGTGTCCTCTGCAGGAGTCACTGTGTCTGCTTGTCCCAAGCCCCCATGGGACCACACCTGTTGTAACTGGGTGGAAGTCTCTTGTCCCACTGTTGAAGGACAGCAGCCTCACACAGCTGCTGCTGACCTTACAGAATCCCAGTAGTTCTCTACAGGGGGAAACTATATGGACAGCTCGCTCCATGGGTTGACCATGGTCACTGCAGGGACAGCTAAGTGATAGCTTTGCTTCATACTGGGGAAGAAAAGCTGGGTGAGGCCTCAGCGTGCAGCAGAACAGGCCGGCAGCGATGCAGTTGGGGCTGCTCAGCACGTCAGTGTGCTGTGGCTGGGGTTGCTTCTCCTTCTGGAGAACCTATCCTTTGACTGAGCTGTGAGATGACAGCATGACCACTTGTGGTAAGAGATGATCACATGCTGCATGGTGGTGCTGGCAAGGTTTGCTGTCTGCTCCGGATTACGTGTGACCTCCCTCATCTTTGGCAGTAACAGCCAGCAAGTTGCACAGAGAGGTAGTTAAAGGCCCCATCCCTGGAGATCCTCAAGGTAAGACTGGACAATGCTGTGGACAACAGGTTAGACTTGATGATCTATGAGGTCTCTTCCAACCTTGGTAATACTGTGATACTGTGATAGTTGAGGATGCCCCTGCTCACTGCAGAGGGGTTGGACTAGATGACCTTTGGGGGTCCCTTCCAACCTGGGTCATTCTGTGATTCTATGGTGAGCTTGCTGACCCATGGCTGCTGCCCAGTGCGTCACACAGCCCACCAGTGCGCTCGCTAGCCTCCCAGTGCCTTACTCAGTCCTGCCCTGAGCCTTTCCCACAACAGAAAAGTAGAGAGAAGGTCCGAGCCTTGTCCGTCGTAGGATGTGTGAGCAGAGCACCCGCCAGGGGCCGAGCTCAGGGTAAAGCTCTGGCTCCAGTGCTCCATGGTGGTTCTGCTGGAGATGTCCTATGGATTCGTCACGTTGGTCTGTGGATTTTTTCAGGAAATACCGAAAGCATGAGGTTTGCACTGGATCTGTCGCTACTTGTTTGACCTGGCATGGAGGAGCTGAACCCATCAGTTGAGGCCAATGCACTCTCAGCCCCGGGACGCACAACGCTAAATGAAGGAAGGCGAAGGGGGAAACCAACTGTGAAGGAGAAATTCGACGCGTTGGAGATGCGCTCGTGGGCTGGGGACCTCAGTGCCCTTTGTGGCAGGAGTGGCCACAGGAGCCTCGTGCTTCAGCGTGGCCTTCTCCCACGTCCGGATGCTGATGGGAAAAGCCCGCAGAGGGTCACATGGCGAACATTACCCGGGGAAACCCCACATTTCCCCGTGCGAGGACCCATCGCCTTCTGATGCTTCTCAGGATCCCCCTGGGTCCCGGCTGGAGGTGGGGACCAGGAAGGGGCACCCCCCGCGCCGCCTTTTCCATACGCGGCTGCCTCGAAACACAAGATTTGCTCCCGGTCTGGAGGGGCGGGGGGAGCGGCCGCAACCGCGCGGGGTCCAGCCAATGAGCGCGGGCGGGCG
>VXBP01001622.1:242762-274425 GCA_013400115.1 Rhinopomastus cyanomelas
GCGGCGGGGGACGGTCGGTGCAGCATGAGCGCGGCGGCTCCAGGTACGGGCGGGCCGGGCCGCGCCGCGCTTCTCCGTGTCCTTCGGAACTTCCTCGCCACTGCCTCCTCCTCCCCCTCTGCCACTGGTACCCGCGTTACGCCTTAGGGCCCCCACGAAGTTGTTCCCCGAAGCCACCCGGAGAGGAAGGGGGTCGCTGCCTGCGCGGCGCTGCCCGAGCCCAGGGGATCCCTTTGTCCCAGGGAAGGGCTCTGGGGCGGCGGGGGTCGATGCGCTCCCGCTCCATTCACGGCCCGTCAGGCGGTTCAGATCCCGTTGTCAGCGATGCCGGCAGCCAGCCCGGTGCGTTACACGGGGAGCTGGTTAATGCCGGGAGGGGGGGTTCAGCCGGCTTAGTGACAGACCGGGCCCGAGCGGGGCCGCGCCGCGCCTGGTGGCTCCCGGCAGTGGCTGTAGTAGGGGGTCGGCGCTGACTCCTCCATCGCTGGGAGGGAGCGGACAGCCTCGGTCCCTGTGCGGGTAGCAGCTCGGCAGCTGCCCCGCGGCCGCAGTCCGGTTCAGCAGCGGGAACCGGAGGCCGCAGGTCGGGCTTGGCTGTGCCGAGCGGCTTCAGGGCTGCCGTGGATCAGCCCGCCGGGACGAGGTGGACAAGCATGAGGAGGAAGATGGGGACAGGAGGGCCCAGGGAGGCCAAAGAGCCCGAGTCAGGCGCTACCTGCGGCCGAGGGGATGCTATGAGGAAAGGAGAGATGAAAGCTGCGGCCCTGGCTCCTCCTCCTGTGCGAATCCACCTTATCTGTGGCTGTCAGGCGGGGAAGGGTGATGGAGGAGGGCGGCACTGGGGGCAGCTGCGAGAGGCCAGGAGCAGCTACGAGGGCGTGATCGGGACCCTGGGCCGGGGCCACTGCAGCGTGGGGACGGGCCGTAGGGAACCGTGGTGTCCCCGAGCAGGAGGTGGTGTGGGGCAGACTGGGGCATGCCCATACAGAAGTGGTGCTGGGGATGCTCAGGCCCTTTCCATCTCTGTTCACAAGTAACAAGCGATGGGACAAGAGGAAATGCCCTCAAGTCGTGTCAGGGGAGATTTAAGTTGGACATTAGGAAAAACTTATTTGGTTCAAGTGTCAACAGGCCTTGGAACAGACTGGCCAGGGAGGGGTTTGAATCGCCTTCTCTAGATGTGTTTTTCAATTCATGGGGATCTGGAGCTCTGGGACAGGCTTTAGCGATGACCTTGGAACAGTTGGGTTAATGGTTGGACTTGATCTTGGAGATCTTTTCCAACCTAAATGACTCTGTGATCTCTAGGGCACACGGCTGCAGAGGAGCCTCATGCATCCAGGGCGGGTGTTTGGTCACAGGTTACCCAATGGTATGAGCGGAAAACAAAGTCGGTCACGAGTTGGGGTCAATGCAGTTTGAGTCTGTGACATGGTTAGGCTAGTGGGTTTCTTGAGGCTGGGGAGTGAAGGTTGCCATGATGGGGTATGTGTATGGAGGAGAAGGGTTGCCCTGAGCCTGGGTTTTCTGCAGTAAGTACTGAGCTAGTGAGGGACAGTGATGCCTCAGGCTGCCTTGGTTGATTGCAGCTGTCTTCCTCAAGGTGAAACTGGGCAGAGAAACTGGTGGCTGGCACACTGTGGGGGCTGGGTTTGGGGGGTAACTGGCTTAATGGGTGGGGAGCTGCTGGCAGCTGCTTCTGGGCTGCAGAGGAGTTTGTACTCTTAACTGAGACCTGCATGGATGGCATTTCTTCTCTTGAGTGACTCCAGTTAGCTGGAAGTAAGTCCCAGTAGCTCCTGGGAGCCCTGAGCTCCTGTTACAGGATTAAGTTTCCAGCCTCACAGGCCACTGCTTGCAGCAGCAACAGTTCAGGAGGCAGCTGTGGTGGTAGCACACCACAGGGGACAACACCCACTATGAGCTGCTTTGGTTGTCAGAGACCTTGTGCTCAGGCCTCATCAACCTCGGGACTTTAGCGGGAGCATGATAGCTTCTTTTAGGGACTGTCTGGTTGGCACTTTGTGCCCTTGAAATGAGAAGCCCATTGAAACTGTGTAGCAGAATCCCACGGAAGTTGGGGAGTGTTTTGCTTTTGACTGTAGTGAAGAGGGCTGGGCAGAGAGAGCATTTGCCTCTCCAAGTAGACTGTTTTCTGTGCAGTTTCTCTGTAGGGATCTGACCAGAACTCAGTATTTTAAGTATGTGGAAGGTGACATCCAAATTAGCCTGTGTGTCCTGAGTCAGCTCACAAGGTTTGGAAGAACAAAACTTGGTGCAAGAGGTCATCTTACTCCACCCACCGTATTTCTTTGTTGCTTTTGTGCATGAGATTACAGATGGGTGAGACAAATTCAGCTCTGCAAGGTGGTGTTTGCTGTCACAAGCCCAGCTCCTGTGTTAGCCATCTCCTGGCTAGGCATTTGCACCTAGAGGGGAGCTGGTTTGTAGTGATGGTCCCATTTCAGTTGCTGTTGCCTCTGCCTAGAAGCTTTCTCCTCTTTTAATACTTTTTAATCATGACTGTGGATCCGTGTGTTCTGGGATCAAAACCAGCCTGGAAACTGGAGGTCTTTCAGATCTGCCTTCATTTTAGCCATGTCTGCACAGAACTGGTCACAGGGGAGATGTTGCCAGATTTGGCTTCATCTTCTGCTCTGGTTGGACTCCTTGTGACTTTGGGACATTAATGCTGCTGTCAGTTTGTGCCCAGCCAGTTTGAGTGCCAATTTCTGTTCCTTGCCGTGCTGTGGGCAGGCAGGAGCCCACTGTCATATTCCTCTTTCGTTAACCTGCTACAGCTCTTGCTTGAAGCTTTTCTCCCAAGAGTTTAATGGGCAGGGGAAGCAGAGCAAGTGGGTGGGGAGAGTAGAGAGAAACACGAATTGACTTTCACCTGCAGAAACTTTTCTACTCACCGACACTGTGTTGTGTTTAGCAGGTGTTTTTCTCCCGCAGTTCTGTTTTGCTTTTTACCTTTCAGACAGGTACCTTCTGTTTGTTCTGTGTTCGCTTTGCTTTGCCTGATACCCAAAAAAGGGCACTGGGCCAGCTGAGGGTTGATAGCTCTTGCTGGGCCTGGGTCAGCGTGTGTGGATATGCTGATGTGAATGGCTTGTCTGAGATCCACTGTGGCTGATGTGTCTCCTGCTCCTGAGCAGTAATTCTATGATGGAACAACAAAAGTGCCTGTGGTTTGCTAGTGCTGCGGCAAGTGCAGGTTGCGTTCTGTTGGGGATATCAGAGGGACTCTTCATTCTGCATATGACATTGGTCAGGTGTGACATAATTCTGGGAGTGTTCTGTTTATGACTTGGCCTGCTGGGGTCCCTGGGATGAGTGACTGAGCTGCAAGGTGGCCCTCACCACGTCAACCATGTGGTGTGGGGCACAGCAGGTGCTATAAGCATCCGCTCAGTCCCATTGACTGTCGTTCAGGAAGCCTGTGATCTTGCTAATACAATGTTGTGTCCCCAGCTACTGGAGCTCTTGACCCTATGAAGCCCTGGGCGGGGGATAGGCAGGCTTAGAAGTGCCACAGGTCTTTTGGCTTCTGGGTTGGGAGGATCTTCTTGTCAGCATATGCCACCAGCCCTACCTGCAAGTCTGGCTTCCTGAGTGCTGGTCTGGGTGTACCTCTGGGTACTCCAACGTCCAGTTTTCTATTTTCCCTTTTAGAGACAGACTTAAAAATCTTGTCCCCCTTAAAACTGGGGCATGCCCTGCTCAGTTGAGAGAGCTCTGCAATGGTTGTTGTTTAATGTGGTCAGATGTCATCTGTTGGTTTGTCTTCTAATGACTTCTCTTCATGGCTCTGTGCATTGAGCATTCAAAGGTAAAGTAGTGTTGTTACATATTCCATGGGCTCATTTCCCAGCATTGTCTTTTATTGTTGATTGTTTATCTAGCAGGGTATTGACAGATGCAACTGAATCTCTGCTGGTCCAGAGCAAAGCTCTTTTTTGCCCTCGAGTCTTTGCTGGCAGTGACACAGTTTGGGCAGTTTGCACTGCATGCATCCCTGTGACACTGCTGGATATGGGGCTTTTGGGGAAGTGCAGGTGCAGGCCATTCTGACACAGCACTGTGTGGGGCTTGCAGAGGTGGGAAATGGCCAGGTTAGGGTTAGATTCACCTTCTTCACTCTGTCTGCTGTGGTCTTGGGGACTTCATTGTCATCAGAGGTAAACTAAGACGTTTTGGTTCCCAAAACATGTGCTCAGGGAATCTTTGGGGAGAGAAATGGAAACAAAGATTCTGATGTGACCTTTTGACTTCTGACAGCAATACATTGTACATGGGCCAGTGATAGCCATGCTCTGAGCTTGCTGCACATACACGTGCTGGGATTTCTCACAAGAAGTTGTAGTCATATCTTGCGTTTTTCAGCTTTGGATCACCCTGAGCCTGGAACAACCTGTCCTTTCCACGCTGCACCGCTGCAGAGCCAGACCAGTCTCATTTAGATCATTATCCTCAAGTGTTGAAAGTGCGGTGGCACCTGAGCAGGCTCCCTGCTGCTGTGCAGAGTGTGTGCACAGTCAGCTGCACGTGTCAAGGGGGCTACCAAAACATGTTCTTATTGTGTCCCTGGAGTGTGCTCTGTTCTCCAGAGCGCCCTGCTGAAGGGGCAGCAGCCGTGTGTGGCCCCTTGAGCCCTACCCCTTTCCCGATGCGAATAAAATGTTTGCTTTATTTGGGAAGGGCAATGGAAAGTACTTCTGCTGTGTCTCTCAAGGGGAGTGAAAGGCCTAATGTTTTCCATTTTCTGTCTCCTCCTCCTCTGTTCCCTGTTGCGAAGGAGAAAATCCTCCAGATCGGAAATTTTCCAGGCGCTTCCCTGCAGTGATTCAACCTGCAGTGCCTAGATGCCAAGTCATATTTATCAGGTGCACCCAGCCACCCCCCAGATGAAACGTGGGGCTGCTGGTGCATGGTAAAACCTGAAAGGGAAAAAGAATGAAGGTTGTACGATTAAAATCCTGGGCATTTGCTAAAGCTGCTTTTTATGTCTCCAGCCCTCTCAGGCGGAAGATTGTGGACTTGGATTTGGGATGCTCTTGAAGTGTCACCAGAAAAGCTGTCAAAATATGTCCACACAGAAATAAATGCAGGCTTGAAAATAAGAAAGCTTTTAATTGTGATTCTGCTCTGCACAACATAGATTGTCATGCTTTGAGCTCAGGTTTGTTTGTATCGGTGACAGACATTGATGTAACAGCTCCTATTGGGGCATGAATATTTCAGCAACCAAAGCAGTGCCTGCCTGCTCCAGAAAAGAGCTGCTTACAGTCTTGTTTGATCTTTTTAGCAAGCCTAGCCAGCTCAGGTTGGCATCCTGGTTATTTATTTCCTACAGATATTGTCTCCGTTAGCTGTGACTCTCTTCATTCCAGAGGCTCTGGGAACTCAGCTTGGGGAGTGGCGATTTCTAGCCAGAAACCAAGCAGCCAGAATTTGCTTCCTGATTTGTTTCTTTTTGAGGAGGCAGCTTGCACTATCTAGGTTGTGTGGACCAGAAAGAGGTGGAGTAACATTTGGAAGGCTGTAGGGTGGCGGTCTGTGGGAACAGCCTTCTCCTTTCATTTCTGCTCCACATCCTGCCCTGCACCATCTCTCCATGATCTTGCTCTCTCTCTCCCCCTGCGCTAGGGGAATGCAGAACTCACCCCTCTAGTGGCATCAATGAATAATGTGAAGCACTTCATAAAGAATCAGCCGAGAGAGGTTCCTGCCTCTTCCCTGCAGTGTAGTAACCATTCATGCACAGGAATTGTGGCCTGGGTCCTTCTTTTAGAAAGCCACAGTGATACCAAAACACTGGAACTGCTGGTACCGTTGTGCCTTTCTGAAGTGAGGTGTGCCCAAAGTACCTAAACAGGGGGCAGCTCCCTCAGCCATTGGTCCAGAACGCTGACAGTGAGAGCTTTTCAGCAGCTTGTTCTTTTAGAGTGTGCCCTGGCTTCTCCTGTGGGCTGTGGAGCACTCTGGACCCCTTGGGGTGAAGGCTGGGCTTCTTCATGGTATAAAGAAAAGCAGTAGGAGTCTAGGTATGAGGGAGTTGTCCAATTCTAAGTCAGTGGTGTGGTGAGAGGTAAAATTTCTCTTTTTACTTGGTGAAGCAACAGCATGTGGATCAAGTTTCCAGGCCCACAGATGATGCGAGAGGTCTATTACTTGATTCTCGAGTACTTCTTTTTAGTTGTATTTCATCATGTTTGCATTGCTGATCCCAGCAGAATGGCAGAGCTTGGCCTTGTGGGCAGCTGAGTGTAGTGTGATCCTCTTTTGGAGTAACACGTGTAGTTTGCAGTAAATGGCTAAAAGTCAGGTCTGAATAAAAAACAGATGTGTTGAGGCAGGGTCTGACTGTTCGGGGGGGCTGAATGCCAGGTTGACTCGAACCAAACACGCTGGAAGCACAAGGATGAAGTCGGATGTCTGAGATCATCAGCAGGGTGCTGGTGGAGCAGTGGAAGATACCAGTTGGAAGCAGGCATGATTGAATTGTTGTGTCCTGAGCTCAATGTGGGGAACAGCTGTGTTGGTGTGGCCAGGGACCTTGCAAACCTGGACCAGTAGTGCCTAAGTGCTAGAGTGTGGGTCCACAGCAACTAATGCAGACTGTTTATGGTGGAACATTAGTCCATGTGTCAAAACCAGACCTGTAATGTTTCTGTTGAATGATGCAAGGGGGAGTGAAGTCCTGGCACCCCGTGGCTGCAAAGCTCCTTCAGGAACATTCACACTGAAGGAGGGACACATTGGATGAAAGCTACCACTTGTGACATACTCAGAGTTAAACACTTCTAATACAAGAAGCTTGTGACAGGATCTGGATTCAGGATACACTTATGCATAGCAGAAATAGTCTGGTTTGTGACTGTTCAGGAGCTGAAAGACAAGTGCAGCGGGACTTATAAGGGAGATCTAGGGACTTGGGGGATTTAAAGGCTTTGTAGGCACTTTCAGCATGTTTCCCTTGTGCGTGTTTGGAAGGGGTGTCCTTGTGCACCAGTGTATCGGATGCAAACAGAATTGGAGTTGCTGTCTATTTTGTCTGAATTTAGAAAAGGTGGTTTGGAGAACGAATCCTCCAGGAAATGTTTTTGCACGTGGGCCTCTTGACTCTGATTTGAGGGGGAGGAAGGAGTGGGAATGAGGGGGAGGTTCACTGAGGTTTTCTTTTAAAGCATCTTGGGAAAACTCCAGCCAAGGCCCACATACAGTCCAATGAATCAGCCTCTCTTTTTGCCATAAGTAATTGGCAGCTCTAGCTGCAATGCAGTTTTGATGTACAGGGCTAATACACTTTTCCTTGGTTAGCTGAGAAGAAACCCTGCAGCAGACACATGATGTTGAGTTGGCCTTTGTATGGAGCTTTCCAGCTGGTTGGGAGAGACTTCAGACTCCTGGAGATGTTGGAGTTTGCTGCAAATCAATCAGAGGGCTGGAGCACCTCTCCTATGAGGACAGACTGAGAGAGTTGGGGCTGTTCAGTCTGGAGAAGAGGAGGCACCCAGGTGACCTTATTGTGACCTTCCAGTATCTGAGAGGGGCCTACAAAAAGGCTGAGGAGGGGCTTTTTAGGATGTCAGGTAGCGACAGGACTAGGGGGAATGGAGCAAAGCTGGAGATGGGTAGATGTAGAGTGGATGTGAGGAGGAAGTTCTTCATCGTGAGAGTGGTGAGAGCCTGGAATGCGTTGTCCAGGAAGGTGGTGGAGGCCCCATCCTTGGAGGTGTTTCAGGCCAGGCTGAATGAGGCTCTGGCCAGCCTGATGTAGGGGTGGGGTGTCCCTGCCCATGGCAGGGGAGTTGGAACTGGATGATCCTGTGGTCCCTTCTAACCCTGACCGACTCTAGGTGATCCTGCTGCGTCAGGGGGATTGTACTAGATGATCTTTCGAGGTCCCTTCCAATCCCTAATGATTCTATGATTCTATATTCCATGCTGTAGTCTGAAGCTGTTGTTGCTGCTCATCTGCTGTAGAAAATATGTCTCTGGTTGCATACAAGCGTAGAGGATGCTAAGCTGGCACATGGCACTGTTGCTCAGCACAGGGTTTCCTTGGAAGAGTCTCATTTTATAACAACTTCAACAGAATATTCATATTCTTACATGAGCGACTGCTCCTATGCTGACAAATAAAGCATCTTGGTCTTCTCCTATTCTTGTAAAAAAAAAATTAGATTCACTTGTTTTCTAGTGCCAGTTCAGCCTCAGAGCTTTCTGTGTCTGTTTTAGGATTTCCACAGGGCTTGGAAAACTTACCAGACAAGCTGAGCATTCACCTCTGGAAGTATCTGGGGTAACTGGAGGGCTGTCTTGTCCTGGAAACAGGATGTGCAGCAGTTGCCCTTGGCAGGCTGAGACCTGCCAAATGCCTTTTATTTCCTGATGGAAGCCTGGGTTTAGGTGGAAGGACTGTATTACTTACACAACTGCAGTATCTGTTGGTAAATACTGGATTCAATCATATACCCGGGGCTTTAGCGGAGTAACAACACCAAAGGATGACTGTGGAGCACTGGGGCAGCACTGTCAAATGTTTTTGTGCAATGTTGTAGAAGGTAAATACCAGACCTGCTGTTACTTTTATAGCATTTGGAAATTTGTTAGAAGCAAGTCCCTTTGAGCAACCTGTAGTCATAGATGCAATTAACTCAGCCCCAGAGTTTTAGTCACAGCCAGTGCTTCACTAAACACTGCCTAAACTGAGAAAATGAGCCTGGCCTCAAGTTATTGCTCATGGGATTGCTTCATAGGCAGCTTGTGGTCTTCCTTCAGTTGCTCTGGAGGGGGAAGAAAATGTTCAAATGAAGTACAGATGCTAAGTCTTAACAGGGGGCAAATGAAGTGGCTGCCTCAATAACATTTTGCACCTGAAATGAAACATAAATGTGGCCATTTTTGTCCTGAACCTTTTCAGGGAGTGGTGGGGACTCGGGCATTTTAGCACATGGAAACACGCAGAAAGACTTCTCCTTCCCATGTTATGGAATGGCATCTTCTCCCCTTGTGTCTTGTCTGGTTCAATGTCTGTCTGTGTCTGGAGACAGATTCTGCGCAGGCTAGGTGGGCTGAAGTTTGCTCTTTCTCTCTAGTTCACTGGGCAAGTGTTTTATGTTTTCTCTAGCATAACTTTAGATGGATATTGTTTTAACCAGTTCTGGAACGGAGCTGGTATGTCTACAAGTCGTGCTGTCATGTAACATTCTTCTGTTCCAAACAAGGTCATTACATCATGATGCATTAATCCTCTGCCCATGGGATAAAGCAACCTCTCTGTCTCTGTATCTCTGTCTCCTGCTCTTATCTGTGCTTGTTCTTTCTTAAAGTGTGCATGGAGGGGGAGGGGAAATGAGAGGAGAACAGAAGTTTTGATTCTGGCCTGTTAAACTATGTTTAGAGAGAATAATGCATGGGCTGTGAGATGCAAAGGGCTGTTGTCTCACAGAGCTACTGCTTTGATACATTATCCACAAAGAGCAGCTCTGGAGTCTCAAGTCAGAAGAGCCTGGAGATGAAATTACACCTTTGCTGGGCACTGGCAGGTTAAACTTTACGAAGATGCAGGTAGCAAATTATCCACAGACTGAATTGCAAAGGAGGGCTTTAAAAACCTGCTGGGATGATTGAGTGGATAAAAATAGTTAGTTCTCGTATCCCTCTTTCTCTCTGTAGAGCTAAAAGCAATCTGCAGAGGAAGGGTAGCGTCATTATCTTGGTTTTGGCCCAGAGGACCCTGAGAATGCTGCACTGGGTGGGATGGGGCAGGAGGACCAGCCCCGTTGCCTGACCATTACATGAAGTTGCCTCTCTGCTTACTGCAGTTTCTACTTTGTCTTGCGTGTGTCTTTGTACTTTTTCCTGAGACAGTTGGCACCACGGTACATCATTCACGGCCACCATGGGGTGTGCCTGGTGAAGTATGGTTCATAACTCTTTTTGATTGATTTCTAAAGGGATGAGGTGATGTGGCTGCCTGGGCAGCAGGGACTGGACTTCATGACCCAGCACGTCTCTCATAGTCCTATGTAACCTGAGGTGAGGCCATCTTAAGCTGCACTGAGATGCCAGTGATGTAATTTCAAACTGGCTGGCCTGGGCATTGGTGAAGTCAGGGAGGCTGCACATGTATAAGATGGGATTGACTTTGATCCTGTCTGTTTTGCCCAATCAGTAAGTAGCAGGTGGGCAGGATTTGATTAAAAATGAAACCAGCTAACTGAGCAGAGAAAACGTAGAGCAGATGTGTTAATGGTCGATTCCGTCTTTCACCTGCTGCAAGAGGAAATGGCCCATCGTCATGCTTTAAGTTGCAGCTCCAAGGTCTGCTGCAGATGAAGACAAATAACCAAGTTGAGTCATCAGGTAGTGGTGTCTCCACAAACTACTTTAAAAGATGTCAGGCCGTCACTGTGGGTGGATGTTAAAGTGGCAGAGCTATTGAAGAAACATCAAGAATCACATAAAGACTTCACTGTTCCCATCACGTCATCCTTTATAGCTGCTCAGAGCGTTGCAGTGATGGGGCACGTGTCCTCCAAGCTGGGAGTGATAGGCTGGTGTAGCTGTCAGCAGGAGAGGACTCTGATGGATACCATCCAGGGCATGCTGCTGTGGCCACATTTGTGCGCTCACACGCTGTCCCAGCTATCGGAGCAGACGTGCATCAGATTGCTTGGAGTGCAAGGGAGGAGCTCACATTGGGCTGTGCCTATCTGTGGAGACTTGAGCAGCCCCAGACCCAGTCAAAAGGGGCAGCAAGAACAGCCACTGTATCCTCATGATAGTATTTCTATGCTTTGTGCTTGTCCCTCGCTTGTTATCCCCAAATTCAAGAATTGCATTGCTGACAGCACTTTCATCTGTGTTTCAGCCAAGTTGCCTCTGTTGATGAGTGTCAGTTTGAAGTGTCAGAGTGTTTTGATGGAGGAGGAGAGACTTCTAAATTAGATTAACTCATTCTGCTCTTTTATCATCACCTGTCACTAGAAAAATTCTAGCATATGAGTTTGTACTATTTCATTTGTGGTGTTGATTTACTTCTGGTTAATTCCAGCAGAATCTTCGGACCAGATTCCGTGGGGATGTCCAAGTTGTAGGAAAAATCATGGTCGCAGCACAACTTCCCAGCCATTAGCTGTGACAGGTCTGACTCTTCTGCCAGGCTAAATTTCAGAGCAGCATTGTTTATTTTCTCATGTAACTAGTGATTTGCCGAGTTATAGCTGACAACAGCTTTTCCCTGTCCTTAAGGGGTCATTGTGCATATATGTGTGCGTTTCAAAACTGCACAATGACATCTTAAAAAGAAAGTCCCCTAAACACGCTTCGCTGAGTGCAGTACCTTTCTCTTTGTGCTCTGAGCCAAATGTCATAAAAACAACTCTCAGGGCTTTGATGTGGGGTCATAATTTTCTCAGTGATGCTGTTAGTATTGCATGCCCACTTGCTCCATGGTGAGTGTCAGTGCTCGTTTGCAGCAGCCATCTGTGAGAAAGGAGCTGCTTTCTGACATGGAGGAGAATTTAGGGCAGGTGTGGATGCTGGAACTACATTTTGGAGCCCATTCCTCTGCGCTCTCCCTTCCCTGTGGGAGACTGAGACTGCACTGAGCAGAACTCAGGGTGCCCAGGATCGCACAGCTTGTGGAGATCATAGGATGTTAGGGGTCGGAAGGGACCCAAGAGATCATCGAGTCCAACCCCCAGATGCTGCAGTTCTGCATGTCTGCATCTCACACTCTGAAAGCAGAAGGTAGGGCCTGAGTTAGTATCACACTGGACTTGTGCCATCGTCATTCCAGAAAGCCGATATTCCTCACCTCAAGGGATTTGCCCATTCCAATCCATTTAACTGTGAAGTTGTTACCGACAAGTGACGTTCTTGTTCAGTTTGGTCGACACTTGAAATGTAATGTTTGGCACAAGTGGGATTTGATGGGTCCAGAGAAGCAAAGGAAAGCCCAGTTTCGGCTCTGTCCTTATAGTTCAGGAGAGGTTAGATCTCCTTTATTTCTTCCTGGAAAAATCGTACTGATCTACCCTTTAGTTAAAAGATATTAAAAGTTGGTGTGTTTAGTCTGGAGAAAAGAAGGCTGAGGGGAGACCTTATTGCTCTTTACAACTACCTGAAAGGAGGTTGTAGAGATTTTTGGATTGGACTCTCTTGCCAAGTCACCAGTGACAGAACAAGAGGAAATGACCAGGGGCGGGTTAGATTGGATGTCAGGAAGAATTTCTTCCCTGACAAGAGTAGTCATGGATTGGAACAGGGAGGGGGAGAAGTTGCTGTCCTTGGAGGGACTAAAAAAAATTAATAGGTGTATCCCTGAGGGGATGGGGTTTAGTGGACAGGGTGGGGTTGATGGTTGGACTGGATGATCTTGTAGGTCTCTTCCAACCTTCATGATTCTATGGATAAATAGGATAGAATTGAGAGAGCAGGGAATAAGAAACTCACTTGAAGCAGCAAGTCATGATATTGTCTTACTTGTAGAGAATGTGTGTTTTGCCATATTTTGCCTGTCAAGCTGGTGGGATGTGAATGGATTTTCAAACCTGTGCCAGAGCTGAGTGCAGAGATTACTTTCAGCGGAAAGTAATGGTTCAGTACTGTTCTCTTAGACTGCCTTAACTACTTCACCAGGGGTTTCATGACACACCTGCTATCCCAGGGGCCAGTCCTTATGGAAATTGATGTCCTTCTTTGCCTCCATTTCACAGAAGCACATGATAGTAAGGGTTGGAAGGGACCTTTTGACCTCAGATTTTCACTGAATTTGCAGGAACACAGTTTATAAAATAGCTGTGTTTAATAGCAGCATCCATTCTCATCTGGGTGTGACAGTGAAGTAGCATTTGTGTAGGAACATGATCTCAAGATCTCCGCTGTTTTTCAGCACACTTTGTCCTTTCCATGGGTCCTTTTCACAGCCCTTTCCCTCTGACAATATTTCCTTTCTCACACAGTTCTTGGGACAGACATTTTGCAGATGACTTGCATAGCTGCTACCTTGGAGCTGCTCCTTTATAGACAGCGAAAGGAACTCACGGTTCTGCTGTCCAAGTGGCTTTGAGAAGAGGGAAAACATACAAACAAACCTCCTGCAATGGTTGAGGAAGCAATTCATCTCCATTTACACAGTCTGCTCTAGCAGCTTGTCAGGATGGGATCAGATGTTCACTTTAGGATATAATGCCCCTGAATGTTCATCAGATCAAGGCACTCTTACAGCCTGCAGCAGCCAGGCTTCTATCAGTGCTGATGGTAACTGCTCTAATAAGCCTCCCAGGCAATCGTGAGTTCTACCAGTAGCACTGAACACTGACCTTCTGATCGAGGCCCCAGTTTTGAGCTGTTGTGACAGTCTGCCTCGGTGGCTGGTCACACACGGGGCAGATCTAAATGCTGTGTGGGGTCAGAAGACTGATTAGGTTAGAACTGGGTCTGTTCTTCCTCAAACTCCTCCATCATATAAAGGAGTGGAACTATTCGAAGGTCAGAGAAACTCTGACTGGTGTTTCTGAATGAAGATTGAGATGGGCTTTGTTTTGCCAAAGAGAACTTACAGGTTGTTTCTGTTCCATCAGTAGATGCTGTTTGTTGTCCTCTTCATAAAATCCTTTATGGGAGGAAAAAATTGTTTATGGTGAAAAGTGCTTGTTCCAGTAAAATAAGAGGTGGTGGCTTGAAACAGAGTGAAGTATTGCCTGGAGAAGCACGCAGTGAATTCTAGCTTCAATGTGTTTCTTAATGCCACATCTTAGATTTTCCCTGATAGTGTTTCTAATCAGCAGTCCCTTATCCCTTCCCTCCTTTAGTTGCAGTTTAATGACGTATAATTATATTGGTTCTTTATCACTCAGCTTGCCAAGTCGTTTATCTCTTGAATGGGAGGATGGAGAGGAGAATTTATTGCCCCTCTGCCTCTTGATGTTCTGCAGTGCAGTTCTGCCTGCTTTGGCCAAGCCTTGGGGAGGATTTATCTGGGTTGATGTGAAATAGCAGGCGATTGCACACCTAGGAGGTGCGTTGCATGCTGCCTGCCCTTACAGTCTAGCCAAATCCTTTGAATGCCATATTCCCCTATTTCCAAAGAGCTTAGTAAAAAGGAGATGAGTTGGGTAAAGAGTAGAGATGTGTAATTCCTGGGGCACCAGAAAAACTACAGTGTTCTCTGCAAGGCAGCTGGAGCAGGAAACAGCTTCATGGAAGTTAGCACTTGCTGCTGGGAAGAGGCTGTGTCCTGGCACTGATGTGCCTGCTGAAGAAGCAAGCCTGGCTGCATCTTTGAGAACTCAGGCTGCAGCTTTGGTGTAGAGTAGATGCTTCTTTGGTCTTTTCATTTACAAAGAAATGAAGGTAATCCATGGCAAACATGGCTGTGTAAATTCCAGCCTTTGCTTCGATCCATTTTGTGCAGATTCTCAAATTAAGTGGTACTGGCTGCTGGAAGGGCTGGGCCTGCTTTAAATGTGTCAGCGTTGAGGTTTAGACTGTAATAAATCCTTTTCTAAGGGGTGTCTGGACAGCATCTTCTGTTATTGTTGGTTTGGCTGATGAAGTTGAAGGGAAGTCATAATGAAAAGTTCCAGAAGACACAAGTCCTGGTGGTCCCTCCGGTCAGAGTTCTTGGAGCCAAGCTGCAGGAATGTGTGTCTCAGCCTTTGTCCCTGGAGTGGGAAAGTTAACCTGAATGCCTTTGGTAGCACTGTGGGCTCAGTCAGCAGATCAGCAGATGCTGCATACAAATGGTTTGGTACAGACACATCTCCCTCTCTGCCAGCTTTTCTGGATGAACAGTAGCTTTTGGCAGAAGGGCTTCAGATAGTCTCATGGGGCAGAGTGATGTCACACATTTGCATGTTAAGAGCGTGTGGCCTAGTGCCCGTTTCCAGAGCCCTTTTTAAAGGTTCTAGGCCAGGATCATAGTTGGTTTATTTTAACTTGCATGCTGTGCCTGGAAGAACCGATTCGTGCCCAGTCCAGCGCCACAGATGCACAGGAAAGAGCGGTCCAGGTTGCCTGTGGCACATGTGTCAGAGAGCCACAACAACAATGGGAAACCCAGCCATACCTCACCCTCTACCCTTTCCAAGCACTTTCCAGCCATTATCTAATTAACAGTCTGCACAGAGTCTCTGGGAGGTGGCCAGCGGGCTGGGGCTTTGTCGGAGGGAGCTCGCGTTCATATTCTAATGTACTTGGTCTGGAGAGCTCAGCTTGTGACACTCTGGTCACTGGATGTGCCCAGCACCACTTACACATAACTGGAACCTGAGCTCCTTCCCTGTCAGGGGGCCTGCTAAGGAAGGGTTTTCTCTCCTGTATCTCCCTGCAACTGAGATCTTTTAAAGCTTTTTCAAAAAGAGTATGAGTGGAAGATCCATTAAGTTTTCACAGAGGAGTGGAAAAACTGTTCCTGGTGAATCTAAATCCTCTGCCAGGATACCCAAGAGGCTGGTTCCAGCCTAGAACTCGGGTTTCCCACTCCTGTGAACAGCCCCAAGTTCTCACTTTCCTTAGCCACTCTCTAATGGGAACAGAAGTACTGTTCCCTCTGTTTCATCCAGAGGCATGTCCTTCTGATGAAGCCTTCCAGAACAGTGGAGTATTCCCATGAAGAGCTTCTCTTTCAAGCCCCTGACATGTAACCTGCTGAAAAATTCATGACCAGCTGCAGCCAGAAACCTCAGCTCTGCCAGGAGCAGGGTCTGCGTCTCTCAGACTGTGATGTAGCTGCAGGGAGAAGAATCCCAAGTACAGGATCAGTCTCGGGTGACCAGGGGTTTGTTATAGAGTAATTGTGGCCGCAGAAATGAGGGGATTGAGGCACGTTGTAATTATGCCACTGGCCTGAGTCCCCCTGTTAAGTCAGGCAGAGAGCAGAAGAGATCAGATGCCTGGCACTGCTCCTGCATGGGATGGGAAGAGCCCTTCAGAATTTGGGAGTTGCTTTGGAAGTTGGAAGCTGCATTTGTGAAAGACCTCACGCTGCCTTGGAAGCAACAGAAATTATGGGGATGTCTGTAACAGAATGAAACAACTTTTAGTGAAAACAGCCGCTAAGTGATGTAGCTGAGGGTACTCGGAGGCTGCAGACATGCAGGGGATGTGGTCAGAGCATCTGGTAGCAGCATCCAGTGATGTGGCTAAGTGCATCAGCCCCTGTTGCTCTAGGCAGGTGTTTGAATGTCAGAATGCCAAGGCAAACATAGTAGAGGGTGTGCACCTGCACAAGGAGATGACAGCTGTGTGGCTGGTAAGACTCAGTGCAGCGCAAACAGCTGGTGGCCTGCAGGCGGATGCATGATGAAGCTAACTTTCTGTAGACTCCATGTGGACTGGACTGTTGCAGGTGGTGGATCGCTGACAAGTGCAGCACTGCACTGGGGAAAAGATTCTATCACTGCTGTTGGTTTCAGCTGGCAGTGCCTGTGATCCTCTGGGTTCTGGAGATGCTTTGCACTATTTAATTCAGAATACAGATTTGATGCTGCATTTCTTGGCTGGAGAGTGTGTAACTGGTAGTGGTGTATCCTAGACAGTATGAGGAGAGGTTTGGTCTTTTGGGGTGTGTATGAGGGAGGGATGGTGGCACGTTTGTTAATTTATCTCCTTTTTACAACCATTGATTTATTAAGGTAATTTGGAGTGGTAATTTAATTTCTGTGCATCAATTTCCTGATTTGTAATAAGCTCTTTGCAGACTGGTGCCTGTGTTCTGGCCAGCTCAGGTAAGCTTTGCTCAGCCTCCAGTACTGAGGATGAGCTTGGTCTGGCTCAGGCTCTGTGGGGTACAGTCTGGGGTCTCTGGCTGAAGCCTATTTTCTCATTTAGACTGAAGGGCTGAAATTCCTGGCTGTGGAAAGCCCAGGGTGCTGCTCCCAGCGCTGCAGACAAGCGTGTGGTACATCTAATACAGATCTAGCAGTCACAGGAGAAGTGCTTTCAGATTCTCTGAGTTAGGGATGGGTGTTACTGAAAAGGGTTTTACTTAATTGTAGCTGTGAAGGGCTTTGTAAACCCGAGATAGATGAGTCTTCAGCTGCACCAAGTGTTATCGTTCTGTTTAAATATTTTCTAGGTAATGGAATAAAAATATTTTGAATCCCAGGAAGTAATACAGGAGCAAAGTGTAATACACTGCAAAGTGTTTGGTTTATTTGGGAGCTGTTGCAGGCTGCATTGAATGTGAAGGTAATGAAATAGCAATAAACAGTGATGTGATGAGCTATATTTTCCATCAGACCCCAATTCCACATCAGCCCAAATTAGACTCACAGGTCCCAGGGTGAAAAGGAGAAGTGCCACCACTGCTGTGGCAGCATTTTAATGTGCCTGGCACGTGCAGAAGATTATACAGGGCAGCTTGTTCTAAGCCATGTGTTTGCCTTCCTGCATTTTCTTCCCAGAACTTGTGCATTTCCTTGCTGGTGCCTGGTGTTTGGCTGCTGCATGGCAGGCAGCCTGGCTCTGTGCATGCTGGAGATGCCCTCCTTGCTCCTCGCTAGGAGCAAGACTGGCCCAGGTATGTGAGTCAGGAGGGATGAGGAAGCAGAATTTGTTATGTTCTTTAGGCCCTCAGACTGGAAGGGAGAGCCCACAGAAATCTGATGCGGCATCACCGCGTGTGACTTCAGTGGGAATTGAATCAGACTCCAAATGTGTAAAAGTCTTTGCACTTTTAGCTGCAGTGCTGATGCTGATAAGCAGGATTGGATTAAAGATAATAGAGGAAAGAGCTGTCTTCCCTGTACTCTTATCTGGTTTCCCTTGATAGAAACGTCTGCATCTAAGATTATTTCAGGTTTTGTTTTGTTTCCCTGTGGTATCATACTCTCTTTAATAAATAATTTGTGGTTCTTGGTGACAATTTTCTTTGCTCCTGAAGAGAGGAGATCCAGTTTCGTATCCCTTCTGGCTTTGAGGTCTGTAGCTACAAACAGCCACTACCATCTCTTAGCATTTCCTCCTGTTTACAACAGGGTAAATATTTTCTCGTCTCTGATACACTAAGGTTTTATTGTCTTACTTCATTTCTGATGGCAAATAAGAGCTGTTTGAGCTGCAAGAAGAGAATAATTTTGCAAAAGAACCTGAAAAGTGGGAAGATATTTTCATTCAGCTGTAGAGACTAAACAAACAGGACAGGTGGTTGCTGCCTTTTCATAGTGAGTGCTCTTAGCTTTCCCTCTGAAATTTAGCACATGGATGGGAAAATACCCTGACAATTTACACGAGTTGTTGTTTGGCTGGTTTTGCACCAGCTTTCTCCTAGCCCAGGTCCATGTGTCTCACCGGTGATGTGGATCTCTGAGCTCCAGGCAGTGCTAGCAGAGACTGAGGTATAAGTGGGTGTTTTTTGTTCTTGTAACTTGCTTCACTGGGGACTACATCATCCTGAGAGAATGACTGTCTGCAGCAGAAGCTTGGAGGAAATTCATCACCGTACACAGCTTTACAAAGAGAAGAGTATTTTTCTCTTGAGTTCTGGCCCACTAAGGAGCCGGGGGTTGGGGGAAACCGAGCAGCTGCAGATGTCTTCCTGCCGACTGCGGGGCTGTGCTGAGGAGGGGGGCGGCAGCATCAGCGAGGTGGGCGGCTCCCCCGTCTCTCCCTCCCTCCCTCCAGCTCCCAGGCAGCACAAACCAGCCAGCACCAGTGGGACTAACTGATGAACACTTGCATCACTTGCTGCGACTAGCAGTGACAAATATGGAACCTAACACTGACCTCTCGTTAGCCAAAAGCAGGCCCATAGTCCACACTGAAATATGATTTGTTTTTGTTGGTTACAATTGTTCTTTATTTTAAATATTGCATTCTTTTTGCTATTTTTGGTGCACTACTACAAATAAAACATGTGCAGTGTGCAGAGGAATTAGTTCATTTTTTTCCAAACTATAGCCCGGCCCCCAACAGTGTCTGAGGGACAGTGAACCGGCCCCCTGTTTAAAAAGTTTGAGGACCCCTGCCTTGGATGTACTCCATGGGGTTGTTTTCCTGGTCCTTTCCTCGTGGCTTATGACCCAGACAGAGCTGGTGACTAGCGAGGTGTGGATGGAAATGTCACATTCCAGGGAGTGTAGCTGGTGGCTCTCTTCTGTCTGAGCAGTTGCACTTGGTGTCCTTTAGGCATCAGCTGGTAAATGGGATGTGCTTTTCCATACCTGCTGTGCTTGGATTTGCTCCTGAGGCATCTGAGCTGCTGTGTAGGGCTCTGGTACCTCAGGACTGGGCAGGGAAAAGCCGGCATCTACCTAAGGCTGCACAATTAGGGAGGAGCTGACACAATCCAGCTGGGAGCAGAGCAGCTTCTTGTGTCCTGGCTTCTTTGAGTGGCTCCTGAGATAAGAACTAAGATCTGGGTCTCTGGTTCAGTAGCTGGGGCTGTGCTACCTGTGTTCCCAGCTCCTGGCCGCAACTGCCTCCAGCTTTGCCTGTCTTAGTGGAGACAGCAGGCTGCTGAGCAGCCCTTCCAGCTGGGATGGGACATGCTGTCTGGCTGTGCTCCCCAAGGTGACCCTGACCCCATCTTCTGCTGCTGAGCACCCTTGAAGTCCAGGGTGAAAGTTCTTGGGTCACTGCAGTGTGTGCTCATAGCCTCCGATATTTCCAGACTTCAGAGTGGTAGCGCAGAATCTGCAAAGCAACTCCAGCACAGGATGCTGCAAGGTGCTTATGGTGTCTTCTGCTCTGAGAAGTTCTCAAAAGGCCTCAAGGGTAAATGCAGGGCCAGGAATGAGCCTCGCTAGGGAATAGGCTTCCTCAGTGGTGATTCTTAAACCATGATTTGGTTTGGTGACCAGTTAGTGAGGCTATTAATTGGCTTTGTGTGTTCCCCGGTCTTTTTTTTTTTTTTCTGTTCTAATATTTAATCAGAGCTTCTTGTCTTCTAAAGACTTCTACAGATACAGGCTTCTACAAAAATGGGATATTTCCTTATCAAATATGTTTATCATTTAACGTTTACCCACTGTATTTGCCCACTGACCTCAGAGCACTTTTTATCCTACATTTTCAAGATTTGATGGCATATCTTCAGTCTAAGATTGGCTCTTATCACTGCAGCTGCCTCTGCCAGCTGGAATCAAGTTGGTCTTTGATGTAATGGCACAGCAGCAAACGTAGCTATAGGATGGCTAGCAGTTTCTTTTCAGAGCCTGGATATTGGGAGTCACTTCATGTGCTGAGGCTGTGCTGCAGAGATCCTTCCTTTCGCAGCAACATCCTCAATCACTGTGTTCAGCCTTGTTTAGTCTCTGGAGAATCTACGTGGCAGAGGTGTTCTGTTTTCTGCACGTGCTGACCCCTGTGCTCTGAGCTCAGCTTTTTTTTTTCTGCATATCCCCCTGTACTGTGCTCTGGTCCATAGAACCTGGACACTTGTCACCAGAGCAGGTTACTCAAAGCCCCATCCAACCTGGCCTTGGACACTTCCAAGGATGGAGCAGCCCCAACCTCCTTGAGCAACCTGTTCCAGGGCCTCAGCACTCTCGCAGGGAGGGATTTCTGCCTCAGATCCCTTTTGACCCCTCCCCTTTGTCCTATCACTAGAATCCCTCATAAAAAGTCCCTTTCCAGCTTTGCTGTAGGCCAGTCTGTCTCTGCATCCTTCCAGGATTCTTTGAACCACATTCTGACACAGTGCCACTGCTCTTGTTCTTCGGGCCTGTCACTCTCTGCTTGCTTGCTGGATGTTTGGAGGTGTTTCTTTGGAGCTGCACTGGGATCCTGGCTCCCCTGAAAACCAGACTGGTGTGTCTCGGGTGGCTCCTTGATTCAGTGGGGGATCTCTAGTCTCTCTAGTTACACACACTGATGCACAGTTCTGTAAGCAAAGCATTTATTATTTTATAGGTTTCATGATTTTGCCCGAGCAATAGAGACTTCAGACAGGTTCGTTTTGCTTGAGATCAGGCAGTATATCTAGACACTGTTGCCAGGGACAGTTTTCCCACTGTCTCTCATTTATTGTCGTTTTCTGCCACTTAGTAATTTTTTTTCCCTTTTTCCCCCCTCCTCAAGGACAGATCAGCCTACAGGCTCTGTTCTTGGTTTGGCTGACTTGTGTTTTCCTAACAGTCCAGCATCTCCAGAGCTTTCATCTTGCTGTCTAGTACTTCCCTTTGTTTGGGTTGTTGTTAGTTCCTAGAAGGTGTTTTGTGGGCCTTTGACTCTTGGTTTTTTTTCCCCCCCCCCCCCCTTCCCTTGCTCTCAGATTGTAGACCCCATATTACATATACTGTGTGCTGGCCAGCTACGCATGAGGAGGGAGATGATTGTGCCCCTGTACTGGGCACTGCTGAGGGTACACCTCCAGTATTGGGTTCAGTTTTTGGCACCTTAATACAAGACAGATACTGAGGTGCTGGATGTTGTAGAAGGGTCTGGAGAACAAACCATGTGAGGAGTGGCTGAGGGAGCTGGGGCTGGTTAGTCTGAAGAAGAGGAGGCTGAAGGGAGACCGTTTTGCCATCTACAACTACCTGACAGGAGGCTGTACAGAGGTGGGGGTTGGTCTCCTCACAAGGAACAGTTGACAAGGCAAGAAGAAATGGCCTCATGTTGCACCAGAGGAAAGTTTAGGTTGGACATGAGGAGAAACTTCTTCACTGCAAAGGTCATCAGGCCTTGAACAAGCTGCCCAGGGAGGGGTTTGAATTGCCATCCCTAGATGTCTTTCAAAGTCATGGAGATCTGGAGCTTAGGGATAGGGTTGAGTGGTGGCCTTGGGACAGTTGGGGTAACGGTTGGACTCAATGATCTTGGAGGTCTTTCCCAATCTGAATGATTCTGTGATTCTATGGTTGGGTTTCTGTGACAGGACTGGCTCATTATTAGGTTATTTAAAGTCTGATAGATCTGTTGAAATAGCAGCAACCTTCCATCTACATCAACAGCAAAGGAGGGAGATCTCTCTCCGCGTCTCAGCCTGCTTTGCTTCATATAGAATGTGTAACACACAAAGAGCAATGCAACTGTTTCATACCTCACAAACCCTGCAACCAATATACTTCAGTTTGCTTTGAAGACCTGAGGTTGTTGTAAATGGAAAGTGGGGGGTGTCACACAGTGGTAGGCTCAGCCAGCAGTGGGGTGAACGTCAGTGAGCTGTTTTAAGAGCAAGTTGCTCTGCAAAGCTTTTATGCCATAAATCCGATGTGTGTCTGGCACTAAGAATCTATTTTGGGTCCTGTTGTTGCCCTCTTTCTTCTTCCCTTGCATTTTTCTTTGTTTGTTTACTTGTTTCTATGCTTCTTTGATGGTTCTTTGTTTTGGGTGCTTTCTCTGACCTGATACAAGATCGCATTAGTGTCAGCTGCGACTCTGGGGGTTTGTACTTCTGTAGGAATTTGCATGAGGTCCACAGGCCGCTTTGGAAACACCCACCGAGCAGTGGAGATGTTTCCCTCTTAAAGGAGCAAATGCCAATGGCTCCACACATTCTACACAGCAACTGCCACAGGTAGGGGCACCCTAATGTGTTGGGAACAAGCATGGAGTCTTGTCTGCTTATGACAAAAGGTTTGTGTCCTTTTGCATCAGTGATGTGCAAACATGCTCCCGGGTTCTTCAGAGAAGCGTCTTGCGGTTTGTCCCAGTGAAACTTCGCAGGAAGCAGGAATGAAACCCCGAAGTGTGCAATCCCAGCCGGTTGCTCTGTTGCCCTAATGAGGATTTGTAGCATGGTCACAGTGCTGTTCCCAAAGCTTGAGTGGTCCCTGCTGGCTCGAGCACTCTCCCTTACCATGACTGAGGCTGGGATTTCCTCTCCCCTGGATGTCACCACCTTTTGGTGGGGTAGTTTTGTCCTGTTCTGCGCCCAGTGTTCTTAGCTGCAGCAGCTGCTGACTGTGCCGGAGGCTATGGACAAGTGCATGGGAGCTGTGAGCAGTTTCCCACAACCTTCTATTGTTTTTCTTTTAGATCATTAGAGGACAACAAACTGTTTTACCGTTGCAATGTGGAGTCACGCAACTAGACTACTGCTCTGGAGCTGAAGATTGTTTTTTCGAGCAATGAGCTGTTAATTGCTAAATCTCTCTTTTAGCAGCTTAAAAATACCAGACTCTTGTGGTAGCTGAGAAAACAACAGATTTAGCATGAAGATCTTGTTTTGCTTTTTACATATAGGTGCAATTTCTCCCTGACCTATTTACGAATAATATTTTTACCTTTGCTTGCCTTGTCTCCCCATCCGGCTGCTCTGATGCCGAGCTCTAGCCAGCAACTGGAAATAACTGAGTGCATGCGGTGGCTGCTCCATTTCGCCCCTCTGCCTGTTCCAGATCCATAGTACCCCCAAGGTAGATATGCCATTACGCACGATAAGATCACTAACGTAGCAGGTGAATATTAGATATATGAAGCTAGCCAGCTGTAAATAAAAGGCCTGGCAAAGAATAAAAGGCAAAACGTTGTCCCCGAGGAGGTGAATGGGGATACGAATGCCTTCCTGCCCTAGTGCCCTAAAGAGATGATGCAGAATCTGGAACGCATCTACCTCCCGGGTGAATGGCATATGGCAGCCTGGGCTTCGCCCTTTCCTTACCTGGAGGGAGAAGCTGTGTCCTCCCAGATATCTCATAATGCCGTGGGAAGATCAGCAGAGGAAGTCTTCTCATGTGGTGTTGGTTTCCATCTTTGCTTGTGGCACTTGGAGGCCATACTCTCCTGATTAGAGGTCTCTCTCTCCAGCCCTGATAGCAGAGCTGGAGACATACAGGAGGACATCTCCTGTGTGTGGAAGACACTCAGTTCTTTATTTTTCCTTCTTGGAGTGGGGTTTGACTCATAACTCTGCCTGGCAGTCCTGGGGTGGTCTTGAGTTAAGGCTTTGAAAAGTCAGCTTCATCATTCTCCCTTCTCACAGGGGCTCAGTTTTGTTACTACAGCAAGTTTCTGGGCTGGCAGACTGAGGGTTACAAAGGCAAAATGAGCTACAAGGTGACCGGAAGGTGCTAGAAAATGGCAGCTGACTACAATTTTCAATTGCTGGTGTTGCACTGCTGCTTCCTCATCTCTTCTGTGCCTGTGTGGTGGTTGTTAGCTTGGCCTCCGCGTTTCCGGAGGGACATGGCCAGTGCTTCAGCAGAGTGGAGTTGTAGCTGGCACAGCAGACCCTCCCTCTTGCAGGATTCCTGGAGAGCTGCACATGGGGTTCTCAAGGTCTGCCCGTGGGGACAGTTGCAGGACAAAGGGCTGTGGCTGTTCTTTGGTGAGCGTTGGTACGATGTGTTGGAACAGTGCTGGGCAGGGGGGTTCGGCTGGTCGTGTTTGTCGTGGCATGTCTTCTGAGTGTCAAGCAGGGAATAAACTGGGGAAAAGCAGAAAAATCACCAACGCTTGCAGAGACTAGGAGGAGCAGGGAAGCTGATCCTTTTTTTGCCCTGCTCTTTCTTCTAACCTGTGTTTGCTGGTTTTTGTGTAAACAAAATGGAAAACACAAGAGGCAAGATGCCAAGGGCTTTATTAAAAACAGTTGTCATGCACCAGCTAGAGTTCAGTAGTAGTTTAGAGTACCCAGAAAAGAGGAAGGACTTTTTATATGTGGAATTTTTGTTATGGAAGTTCAAGAAGCAGCTTCCTTTCACAGAATCATTAGGGATAGGAAGGGACCTCGAAAGATCATCTAGTCCAATCCCCCTGACACAGCAGGATCACCTAGACCAAGTCACACAGGAACACATCCAGTCAGGTCTTAAACGTCTCCAGTGAAGGAGACTCCACAACCTCCCTGGGCAGCCTGTTCCAGTGCTCCGTCACCCTCATTGGGAAGAAGTTCCTTCTCAGATTCTTGTGGAACCTTCTATGTTCCAGCTTACACCCATTGCTCCTCGTCCTATCTCTAGATGACACCGAGAATAGCCTGGATATTATTTATGCAGTAAGAGTGTGGAGAGCCATCTGACACCTGCCAAACCCTGTGGCTGGTGATTGCTCTACCCAGGATGGTGGTTTTTAGCCCAGGTATAGCTTGGGCTCAAAATTTGACTTGAGAGTGGCCAAATTCAGTCTCCTGTCCTGGTGGTTTGTTGGAGACAAACCCTGCACCCTGTGCATCGCAGAGGGACAGGAAGTGAGGAAGAGAGGGTAAAAGGAGAACGCAGCAAAAAGACTCCAAGCTGTCTAGGGCCAGTGGAAGAACTAGCAGTTCAACCTGAGTGTCCTAAAGCTGTGTTGACAGCAGAAAGTCTTCCTGCCAAAACATAGTGATGACATTGCCCTTAGGAGGTTCCAGCTGTATTGGTGTAAGGGAGCTTTTTGTCGTTCTGTGCAGAAGGGACGTATGAGGTGCAATGGCCCTTATTTTACGTTGGTGCAATACCATGGCACGACTTTTCCTGAGATCTTTCTGTGGTAGTGATGAGGTGGGGGTGACCTGCTACACAAGGCCTGGCTGGGCATTGGCCAGAGAGTGATTATCACTTGTGTATCTGTGGGTTTGTGTAATTATCATTATAATTATCATTAGTACTTTCCCTTTCTTTTTCTACCATGTTAATCTGTCTTTATCTCAGCTCACAAGTTTTACCTTTTTTTCTAATTGTCTTCCCCATCTGTGCAGGGGGGTTGGAACTAGATGAAGTTTAAGGTCCTTTGCAACCCTAGCCATTCTATGATCCTCGAGGCAACTTGGCCTCAGGTTGCACCAGAGGAGGTTTAGACTGGACATTGGGAAAAATTTCTTCACTGAAAGAGTGGACAAGTATTGGAACAGGCTGCCTATGGAAGTGGAGTCACTGCCCCTGGAGGTGTTCAGAAAACATGTAGATGTGGCACTTGGAAGGATGGTTTATTGGGCAGGGTGAGGTTGGGTTGACAGTTGGCCTTGGTGATCCCACTGAGAGAGTGGGAAGGAGTGAATGTGTGGCTTTGTCGTGTTGAGCTGCCTGACAGATTCAACGGCAGCAGCCCTTCTTGGTGCCCAGTGTGGGCACAAGGAGTTGAGGTGACAGATCTGAGCGTGTTAAAACAAATCTTGTTATAAGGGTTCATTACATCAGTTTAATAGTTGCTGTTTACAAAGTTGATTTCTTTGCTCTCAGAGATGTTCTTGTTCCTAGAGTTGTGTTGTGTAACACCTTGCTTGCCGGGTTTGATCCCTGTTGTGCTGTGGATTGTCACTGGGGACTGGATGAAGGTTATCACTGTGATGTACTCTCTAACGCTGGCTTATTGAATGGTAAAAGTACTGATTATAAGACTAATCTGGTGTCTGTACTCGGCGTTGCTGTCATCTTCATACCTCAGGAACCATCTCTTAGAAGCTATTAATAATTACCCTCTTTACTTTTGCTCCTCAGAGAGCCAGTCAGTGGAGAAGACACCTTCCTTAAGTTTCCCCTTCTTCTCCAGGCTAGTTAGAAGAGCTCTTGAGAATTTTTAATATCCTTGGGATGTTGAAAGCAGCATAGTCCTATTACTGTGTCTCCTGACTGTGTTTCAGATCCTGTTTCAGGTTGAACAACTATTCAGCAATACCACCCAGCAAGCTGCACCAGGCTGTCTCTCTCTCTCTCCATATGTATCCATCTAGGGGCTGGATTCTCATACCTGATCTTGGACACTGCTTTGGGATTGACTGAAAGTTGCTGACTCAAATTAGAACTCCAAAGATTTGTCTGAGCTATTTTAATCCCCATTAAGGTAATGGCATTTATATTGCTGCTGCTGTGTCTCCAGTAAGTAGCTTTTCTTGGTTTACATTTGACTCTTCCTAGAGAGCAAAGTGAACCAGAGGCTTAAGCTCTGAACTATGGAGAATTAAGCCCATATGGAGAATTATTTCGGTCTATCTACAGAGGTTTAAATCAGCTCTTCATTTTGCACAGACTCCTGTGTATAGGGAAGCACAAGGGATGCAGTCCCATGGCATATGGGATATTTGATAGGCACAATTGATTTTGAGATATCCCATTCTGCTTAGTGAGGCCATTCAGCTCTGTAAACAAAAAGCAGAGGAGGGAGTGGTAAGATTTTGGTGTTTTTTCTCTGGCATATGAATGATTTTTCTAGATGCTTTTTCATTAGTTCTTACCAATCCCAGGGAAGAGTTTCCAGTTACAAAAAAGAAAAGAAGGAGGTGAAAGAAAGACTGTAGACCCATGAAGATAGTTCTGGAGCTTGCACCTCATTTCAGTGTCCTTCACTTTTTTCCTCTTTCAGCTCCTTCTGGAGCGTGCCTTGCTCTGCCAGTCCAGGCACGTCTCCAGAGGCAGTAGCTTAGAGCACAACCTTTCTGTTTTAAGCCATGGTTCAGAAAACCATGAGAAGAATCCCCATGTAGCTGTCTAGGGTCAAGTGTGAGTTGGGGGGAGCTGCTGGTGGCTGTTCCTAAGGCAGCCAGGAGGGTAGAAGCTCTCTGCTCGCTCTTTCTGTGCGGCAGAAGGGTGGTGGTGCCCCAGCTAGTTTTTCTGCATCATCAGAATGTGATGTGTCCATACTTCTGCCATATGAAGTCACTTTTCCTATTAAAAATAGTTACCTAAAAATGTGTTTCTTAATGGTATATAAATTTTAAATAACTGAAAAATAATGAAGCCCAGCAGGCTGCCGATGCAGGCCTGTCACAGGGGGCTTTCGTGGGCCAAACTCTGCACAGACACTTCCCACCCATAGTCCTCCTTTCCACCTTCTGTTTGCTCGTTTGTGTTACATGACTCTGTACATTAAGTGCATTTGCCACCAGGTTTCAGGCTGCCTTCTGATGCTGTGACGCTGCAAAGTGCTCGCACCTATGGGTTACACCCATAGGAATACCCTTCCTTCCCTTTCATTACGGTCTAGGCAGGTTTTAATGAGAAGAGCTGTTTCGCTGCCTCACACCCTCTGTACACAAAAGTTCTTCCCCTCCCAGGTCATGCAACTGTCCCTGAAGCGGTCAGGAGCCCAGTGTGAGTGTGGTTTGAAGGGATTGCTCTTGGTTTCATGTGACTAAAAAACACCGTAAAGAAAATACATTGGCCTAAGGGTGTGCCGTAGGGCTCAGCCCTGTCCCAGCGGGGTGCAGAGGGACTCTGCCGTGCTCTGGTTTTTATTTCGTGGTGTCTCACGGCGCCCTTATTAATGTTATCTCGTATTTCAAGCACAGCTCTTAAACATACACCTGACTTAAACATCAGTGGCTTTAGCAAGGCAAAACTACTCCCACGTTTTGCTTTTCAGGACCATGACCTGAAGAGCCCTGCCTTGGTCCAGAAAGCAAGAGATGCCCTGTGGCAAACCTGTGCGGGTCCCATACTTGTTGCACTTGGAAAAGTGAACTCGTGTGAGGAGCTGTGAAGTTCCATGGTGGGAGCAGGCAGCGGGTATGGGGAGCAGCAGCGAGTTTCCAGCGTGTGGGAAGAGGTGCTTGGAGTGGGTGGGCTGAGGGGTGTTGTGAGATGGAGGTCAGACACATTTGCAAAGTGTTGCCTGTGGTTGTGTTGGCAGGCTGTAGGGAGTTGTGGAAAGTTGTGTGGTTAGATAGGTGGTCTGAGTGTCCAGAGGGGACCTTGATGAGCATTTACTGGAAAATGCTGACAAAGGGAATTTAGGCAAAATGGGGAAAAAAACAAATCTATGTTCAGGTTGCTTTCATTAGCTGCGACAAGCTCTGCTACTTCTGTCAGTTCCCAGCTCTGAACAGTTCAACTGGTTGACTCCTGATGTCCAGACAAAGGGCATCATAATTTAAATTGGAAAAACTATTTAGTCAAAGCCATTAAATTCCCAGCTACTGCATTCACACCCTTTGTGGGCTGGCTACATGCGATGCTGTTGCTGCAAGTTGCATGGGCAGGAGTGAATATTAAATCAATACTGGTAAGTCACTTGATAAAACTTGAAATGCTGCAGATCCTGTGGTCCCTTCTAACCCAGACTGACTGCATGGCTTGGTCTGGGTGATCCTGCTGTGGCAGGGGGATTGGACTGGATGATCTCTCCAGGTCCCTTCCAATCCCTAGTGGTTCTATGATTCTATTCTAAATTCCCGTCAGAAGCTGATTTCTTCCATCTCAGAAAACAGTTGCAAGTCCTCCTGACCTGAGTAGTTTTGCTTGGATGCAGCCTGAATTCCAGACAACCCCTCTGCACAGGGAGCTTCTTGTGAAGAGCCAGTTTGGAGGCCAGGAGTCACTTGCACCAATTTTCAAAGGAGAACTTTGGAATAAATGAATACATTGTAAGCTGCTGATGGGGTGTTTGCACACAGAAATGCGTTGAGCAAATACATGACTCTGTTTGGATCATTTGTTGGCCTTTACCTGCCTGAGAGGGCGATGGGGAAACTTAACTGGCAAACACTTGTGCTTTGAGACAGATCTGTGGAATTGAAGTCACAGAATCACAAAGAATCACAGAACATTAGGGATTGAAGGGGACCTCGAAAGACCATCCAGTCCAATCCCCCCACCACATCAAGATCACCTAGATCAAGTCACAAAGGAACATGTCTAGTTGGGTTTTAAATGTCTTCAGAGAAGGAGACTCCACAACTCCCCTGGGCAACCTTTTCCAGTGCTCTTGTCACCTTCACCATGAAGAAGTTCCTTCTCATATTTATGTGGAACATCCTTTGTTCCAGCTTACACCCGTTGCCCCAGTTGGGTTACTCCTATAGTTTCTAGGGTTATTGTTTCCTGTAGGTTGTGTGGTTGCTGCCTTTTCTGACGGTTCTATAAAGAAGGGATGTGCCAATGGGTTTGCAATGTGGTAAACTCCTAGGAAAACATGTTTATTCCTGAAGGTGCTGAGGAGCCCTGGCTGTGTCTGCCCTGCCTGCAGAGGTGGCCCCATATACCCACCAGACGTAGAAAAGCAGATTAAGTGTGGCAACTGGGCTGGGATGTGATAGATAAATACCTTCAGCTAGTGTTTAACAGAGTGTCTCAGTATTCAGGATCTCAAGAGAATCTTTCTCAGTTACACCACCATTGATTTCAGGGAGTGGATTTTCTGGGAGCAGGGTTTGAGCCACATAACTAAGAAATCAAATCTCCTTTTGCAGGAAGTGTATTTATAAAGGGAGAGCAAGCATTACGTTTGCAGAGCTTCTGCCTTGAGAGTTGGCATGACTCCTTCCAGTCAGGGGATCTCAGTTCTGCTGCATCACAAGCTGCAATAGTATCTACGAGGCTTTGAAAATGAACTCCAGTGTCTCTGCAAACAGGATGCTCTTTGTGAGGTTTAATTGGAACCAGTCATGTCTGAAGGCTGCAGACTTTGAAGTAACGTGACTAACCTAAGAACGCCATTCAAGATCTATCTACCGGCGCTATTCCCCAGATACACGGGGTGAGGAGCTTGCTGGGATAAAGGCCCAGCATGAGATTGCTCCTCTGAACTTGAACTGGACTGAATCAGTTTTTTGTGCCTGTGTAGTTTTGAAGATGTTTTGGTGCTTCAAGATATCTTCCTTCCTCTCCCCAGCTTGGCAAGAACTAGATGCAAAAATATTCTAAAATGGTCTTTTGCAAAGGGGGAATTGAGTCATGGAGAATCTGAATGCTGTGTAGGTCAAGTTAGTGTTCATCTTAACACTTAATGAAACTGGTGATGGAAAGAGGAGGCTGGGAGAAGAGGCTGGGTTGTTTTCTGTGACCCGCTAAAAGTTGTGTAAAAGCAACTGACCTGGCTGAGAACTGAATTTCAGTTTTGTGATGCCCTGCCTAATCTATAGCCAAACACACTGTTGTGGCAGTGTTTTCTTTAAAGCCTAATGGGCACTGGAAGGAGTTCCCTCTGGAAGCAGGTAGTTGTTGGGTGTTTGTTGTCTTTGTTGGACACACACTATTGTCTTAAGAATTCTTTTTTAAAGGACTTACCAGCGCTGCTGTGGTTGCACAAATGGAGTCTTTGAGGACTGAGACAAGAAAAATCCTGTTGATTTGTGCAGTTCCACTTCTAAACATCTTCCAGAAGCCATCCCTGCTGACACCTGGATGGCTCTCGGGGCTCTCTGTGTTGTAGCAGCACTCAGAGTGTTCCACAGGTCTGCACACAGCCTTTACCAGGATCTCATCTTTGCTGCAGAATTGTTCTGCCATCTCCATTCTGCTTTTTAAAAATTTTAATCTCTAGTGCCCAGGGCTGCAGGAAGAGACTAAAGTGACGAGATTGTAACCCAGTGCTGTGTTGTGGAGAATTAGCTCAGAGACCCTGGGACTACCTGCCCTTCAGCCAGTCCTGTGGATTTTGTGATCCTTTGGGCATGGAGTATTTTCTTCGGTGTTACTTTCCTGAGACTTACAGTTCTGACACAGGTGAAAATTAGAGGGGTTTGTTCCTGTTCAGGACTTTGTTTTCAGTAGTTTCTTTGGGAGGAGGTTTTTGATGGGTTGCATTCCAGAGAAACCAAGTCAGCATGAAGTCAGAAACTTGGGAATTGATGGAAGTGCTGTGCCCATTTCTCTCAGTGGACCTCACTGACATCTGTAAGAAGTCGATACGTGTAGCTTTTAGAAGGAATAGACTCTTTTAGTGGGAAGGGACCTACAGCAGTCATCTGTTCCAACTGCCTGACCACTTCAGAGCTGACCAGAAGATACAATATGTTCTTGAGGACTTTTCCCTCTTTCTTTTTTCCCCCCTCTTTCTTTTTTCCCCCCTCTTTCTTTTTTCCCCCCTCTTTCTTTTTTCCCCCCTCTTTCTTTTTTCCCCC
>VXBP01001623.1:0-16064 GCA_013400115.1 Rhinopomastus cyanomelas
CAACCCCTAACATCCTATGATCCTGTGATCCTATAAGATACCTGTGTCTATTTCTTTCTTCCTGGGAGAAGCAGCATAGATTACTTGTGCCTTTACTCTGCAGTTTTTCCTGTAACATGATTCCAGGCACTCATGCCTTTCATGCTAAGTCCTCGGGGAAATGTCTGAAAGGCACATAACAAGTGCCAGGGAGAAGGGCTTTTAAGAACAATGAAAAGCAAGAGCAAGATTTTTGTCTCCCTTGCTTCCGTCCTCGGAGAAGAAGCATAGATTACTTCTGCCTTCACTGTACAGTTTTGGCTAAAGCGATTCCAGCCACTCTAGACTTTCATGCTAACTCCTCAGGGAAAGGTCTGAAAGGCAGAGAACTACTGCCAGAGTAAAGGGCTTCTAAGGACAATGCAAAGCAGCAGCACAATTCCGGTCTCTCTTGCTTTCTTCCTGGGAGAAGAAGCATAGATTACTTGTGTCTTTCCTGTGCAGTTTCTGTTAAAGCCATTCCAGGCACTCTAGCCTTTCCTGCTACCTCCTCAGGGGAAGAAATGTCTGAAAGGCAGACACCGACTGCCAGTGTGAAGGGCTTCTAAGGACAATGCAAAGCAGCAGCATGATTCCTGTCTCTCTTGCTTCCTTCCAGGGAGAACAAGCATAGATTTCTTGTGTCTTCACTGCGCAGTTTCTGTTAAAGCCATTCCAGGCACTCTAGCCTTTCCTGCTACCTCCTCAGGGGAATGTCTGAAAGGCAGAGAACTAGTGCCAGAGTGGAGTGTTTCTAAGGACAGTGCAAAGCAGCAGCACGATTCCTGTCTCTTTTGCTTTCTTCCAAGGAGAACAAGCCTGGATTACTTGTGCCTTCATTGTGCAGTTTCGGGTAAAGCGATTGCAGCCACGCTAGTCTTTCATGCTAACTCCTCAGGGAAATGCCTGAAAGGCAGATAACAAGTGCTAGGGATAAGGGCTTCGAGGAACAATGAAAAGCAAGGGCAAGATTCCTGTCTCTCTTGCTTTCTTCCTGGGAGAACAAGCATAGATTCCAGGTGCCTTTCCTTTGCAGTTTCTTCTAAAGCGAGTATAGGCACTCTTGCATTTCATGTTAACTCCTCAGAGAAATGTCTGAAAGGCAGAGAACTACTGCCAGGGAGAAAGGCTTCTAAGGACAACGAAAAGTAGCAGCATGATTCCTGTCTCTCTTGCTTTCTTCCTGGGAGAACAAACATAGATTACTTTTGCTTTTACTGTGCAGATTCATGTGATGAGATTCCATGCACTCTTGCATTTCATGTTAACTCCTCTTCAAAATGTGTGAAAGGCAGATAAGTACTGCCAGGGAGAAGGGCTTCTAAGGACAATGAAAAGCAGCAGCACGATTCCTGTCTCTCTTTCTTCCTGCGAGAACAAGCATAGATTACTTTTGTCTTTACTGTACAGTTTCGGCTAAAGCGATTCCAGGCACTCTTACATTTCATGTCATCACCTCAGGGAAATTTGTGAAACGCAAATATCTACTCCCAATGTGAAGGGCTTCTAAGGACAATGAAAAGCAGTAGCATAATTCCTGTTAGTCTTTCCCTCTTCCTGCGAGGACACGCATAGATTACTTCTGCCTTTTCTGGGCAGCTTCGGTTAAAGCAATGGCTGGACCACAGACCGTTCGCTTCATATTAACTCATCAGTGAAATGTGTGCAACACAGATAACTACTGCCAGTGTGAATGGCGTCTAAGGACAATGAAAAGCAGCAGAACTATTCCTTTCTCTTTCTTTCTTCCTGAAAAAGCAAGCATAGATTATTTGTGCCTTTACTCTCAGCTTTGGCTAAAGCTATGGCTAGCTCCCAGACTATGCACTTCATATTAAGTCATCAGGGAAATGTCTGCAATAGATTACTTTTTGCTTTACTGTGCAGCTTCAGCTAACACGATTAATAGCACTCTTACATTTCACGTGAACTTTTCAGGGAAATGTCTGAAAGGCAGATAGCTACTGCCAGTGTGAAGGGCTTCTAAGGACAATGGAAAGCACCAGCACGATTCTTTTGTCTTTCTTTCATCCTGGGTGAGCAAGCACAGATTACTTGTGCCTTTACTGTGCAGTTTCGACTAAGCAATGGGTAGCCTCCAGACCATGCACTTCATATTAACTCCTTAGGGAAATATCTGCTAAGCTGTGGTGGGTTCAGGACCACAATTTAAGATAAAGTAAAGCAAAGCAGTGAGGTCTCAATGACATCTCAGATAAATTTGTCAGATAATGGATGGCTTAGGGAAACTGCAGAAAGGTTTATTAACTAACTATATACAGAATGGGAGAAAATGTTACGCAAATCAATGCAAACAAACTAGAAACTGTGTCGTAAATGCCATTACAAAATCTGAGAAAAATATAATGGGAGGTCACTATAGCTTGGGCCTTGGTTCTTCTTTTAGTTTAGAGACCTGTTAGAGGGAGAGCATGTCAGTCTGAGATGGCCTGAGTTTCTCAGCACCCACACCTGCATCACTCGGTGCAGCAGACATGCATCTCAATGCTTTTGGGATGGCCTGACTTTCTCAGCACCCACACCTTCATCCCTCGGTGCAGCTGCATGCGTTTCAAAGGACCCAGTCTCTGTCTTTCACATCCAAGGTTTAAGGATTCCCAAGTCCTTCTGCTTTCCTCAGCCAAGCACAAAGGAGCTCTCCTCAAAACTTAAGCACTGCCAGTCTTTTCTCAGTGGCAGAAATGACACAAAGCCTCTCCTCTTGCTGATCAGTCTTTCCAAAATGGCGGCGGTCCCGTCACATGGCCCCAGCCACGTGCGGGCTCCAAAATGGAGACCGACCACATGGCATCAGCAGGGCTGCACCCCCCCATACTCCACACGTGGCCAAGAGGGTCTTCCAAAGATCCTCTCCTCTCCCTCTCCTGTCTCAGCTCCAGTGGGAAGAGGAGTAGCCCAGCTCACCGATGGTGAAGGCTGTCCATGGTGGAGGGGTCGTGATGGCAAATCTGCACCAGTCTTGCTTCTCCAGTCCAAGCGCGGTGTGGCGGCGAGCAGCAGCAGCACCGCACTGCTGCGGTGGGAACGCCACTTCGGGTCCAGAGTGCCACTTCGGGTGTGGGGCACGGCGGTGTCCGTGGCTTTCTCTGGTCCAGGGCTGTGCTGTGGAGGCGGCAAAGCCACGATGTGGCAGGACCACGCACCCGGGGCAAGTTGTGGCCGGGGTCGCTTCTGGACGGCGTGGCGGCAGATGCGAGCCAGCGGTGAGGTCAGTCCGAAGCCGCGGCAGGTTCAGAAGCCGTGGCAGGTCGTGACTGCTTCAGGAGCCATGGTCCTCACCCCCCCTCCACTGCCCGTTCCCGGGGCGGTTGGGGGGGTACTCCCTTCAGGGCCACAGCCCCCCAAAATGGGTGCGAACAAAGACCCTGCTCCGGTTTTTATCTTCCGGGGAAAGATCCTGGGACCTGTGCAACCAGGGACAGGTCCCCCAGGACAGACCTGTCCAGGGAAGGCTCCAGGGCAGTGTCACCTTCCCCAGGACAAGCAACTGAGGGAAGAGTTCCCCCTGAAAACAACACAACTTTTCTTCCTCATGAAAGCACCTCTGAAAATTCTGGCAGTTCTCAAACTAATACTATTGTGAAAGGTTTCTAATCACATTTGAAAGCAGCAACACAATTACAGTCTCTCTTTCTTTCTTCCTTCCTGGGGGAACAAGCATAGATTGCTTGTGCCTTTACAGGGTAGTCTAAGGAAAAGCCATTACAGGCACTCTTACATGTTCACTCCTCAGGGAAATGTGTGAAAGGCAGATAACTATTGCCAGTGTGAAGGGCTTCTAAGGACAATGAAAATAAGCAGCACGATTCCTGTCTTTCTTTCTTTATTCCTGCGAGAACAAGCACGGATTACTTGCACATTTACTGTGCAGTTTCTGCTAAAGCAATGACTGGCCCCCAGACCATGCACTTCATATTAACTCCTCAAGGAAATGTGTGCAAGGCAGATAACTACTATTGTGAAGGGCTTCTAATCACAATTGATAGTAGCAGCACGATTCCTGTCTCTCTCTCTTTCTTCCTGCAAGAACAAGCGTAGATTACATGTGCCTTTAGAGGGCAGTCTACACAAAAGCGATTACAATCACTCTTACGTTTCATGTTAACTCCTCAGGGAAATGTCTGAAAGGGAGATAACTACTGCCATTGTCAAGGGCTTCTAAGGACAATGAAAACCAGCAGCACGATTCCTGTCTCTCTTTCTTCCTGGGAGAACAAGCCTTGAGTGCTTGAGCCTTTAATGTGCAGTTAGCGCTTAAGCGATTACTAGCACTGTTAGATTTCATGTTAACTCCTCAGAGAAATGTGTGAAATGCAGCTAACTACTGCCAGTGTGAATGGCTTCTAAGGACAATGAAAAACAGCAGCACTATTCATAGAATCATAGAATCATAAGGTATTGGGAGGGACATCAAAAGATCCTTTAGTCCAGTACCTCTGATAGAGCAGGCTCACCTGACTGGAGAAGCCATGGAATCAGAATCACTCAGGGTAGGAAGGAGCCATCATCCAGTTCCAACACCCCAGCACAGCAGGGACACCCCACCCTAGACCAAGCTGGCCAGAGCCCCATCCAGCCCGGCCTTAAACACCTCCAGGGATGAGGCCCCAACCTCCTCCCTGGGCAACTCATTCCAAGCCTTCACCGCTCTCATGGTGAAGAACTTCCTCTTCACATCCAGTCTAAATCTACCCATCTCCAGCTTTGCTCCATTCCCCAAGTCCTTTCACTACTGCATAGTCCCTGCATAGTCCCTCCCCAGCCTTTTTGTAGGCCCCCTTCAGACACTGAAAGGCCACAATAAGGTCACCTCAGAGCCTCTTCTTCTCCAGACTTAAGAGCCCCAATTCTTTCAGCCTATCCTCATAGGAGAGGTGCTCCAGCCCTCCTTTGCACACGGTCCAGCAGCTCCACATCCCTCCTCTAATAAGGGCTCCAGAACTGGATGCAGTTCTCCAGGTTGGGTCTCACCAGAGCAGAGTAGAGGGAAGAATCACCTCCCTCGACCTGCTGGCCACACTTCTCCTGATGCAGCCCAGGATCCAGTTTGCCCTCTGGGCCGCAAGTGCACACTGCCTGCTCATATTGATCCTCTCGTCCACAAGCACCCCCAAGTCCTTCTCCCCAGGGCTACTCTCCAGCCAGTCACTGCCCAGCATGTACTTGTGCCTAGGATTTCCTCAACCCAGATGCAGGAGCTTACACTTGGTCTTGTTGAACATCATGATTTTGGAATTTGCCCACTTCTCCAGCCTGTCCAGGTCCCTCTGGATGGCAACCCTTCCCTCCAGCATGTCTGCTGTGCCACACAGCTTGGTATAGTCAGCAAACTTGCCCTTGTCCATGTCACCTACAAAGATATTGAACAAGACTGGTCCCAGGACAGATCCCTGAGGGACTCCGCTTTTCACTGGCCTCCACTTGGACATGGATCCATCAACAACCACTATCTGGGTGCGGCCATCAAGCCAGTTCCTCACCCATCTAGTGGTCCACCCATCAAACCCATGGTCTACCAACTTGGAGACAAGAATGTGATGTGAGACAGTGTCAATGTGGTGCGGGACAGTGTCAAAGGACATTGTCTCTTCCTATCTCTCTTTCTTTTTTCCTGGGAGACCAAGTGTAGATTACTTGTGCCTTTACTGTGCAGTTTCGGCTAAAGCGATTACTAGCACTCTTGCCTTTCATGCTAACTCCTCAGGGAAATGTCTGAAAGGCAGATAACTACTGCCAGTGTGAAGGACAGCTTCTAAGGACAATGAAAAGCAGCAGCATGATTCCTGTCTGTTTTTGGGAGAACAAGCATAGATTATATGTGCCTTTACAGGGCAGTCTAAGCAAAAGCGATTACTAGCACTGTTACATTTCCTGTTAACTTTTTTGGTTCCTCTTAGCACAGACTGGCTGAGCTTCTGGCAGCAGCAGGATGTGGAAGCTTCTATCCAGTGAGAAATTTCTCCTCAGAAGGAACATCCATGCCACACCTTGCTGTATCTCACATGTTGGAAATGCAGTGTCTGAGGAAAGGGGTGACTCACCAAGGGGGCAAGAGCTGTTGGCAGGATAGTTTGTCTTTAGTCAGGGGGTTTGACCTTGATCAAAGACATTTTGCAGCCAGAACGGACTGTGGTGTCAGTTGTCTCTGGATGAGAGAACACTTACAGAAACTAAAACTCACAGAGCTCTTCCCTGGCTCTGTACAACTTAAAGGTGAGCCTGGTGCGCAGGCAAGGAGCTCTTCTGCCAAAAAGCCAACCTGATGCAGTGGTTGCTCTAAAGAAGTGGAAACAGATCCTTGATTGGATGGGCAAGAAGGTGCCAAGAGCCTTGCTGCAAACCAGACCCTGACAGGGTGGATGCATTCAGCCCCAAATGCCCTGAGGCTGGCCTTTGACCCATAGCCAGGCTGCCACCTGCCATCCCAGCCCTGTGGGTGGAGGGCAGCTTAGCATCTGCTGTCACTGTGCTTCACATCCTGGGGCCACTAGACTCATCATCTGGCCAAGTATTCCTATACCGTGCTACGGGTGTGTGGCAGCTGTTAAGGACCTCAAGGTGACAGAGTTGAGCTTCTCTAGCCTGGGGACAGCTGGAGAAGTCTCATGTTCCCAGATGGTGAAGGTTTTCTGGAAAAGAGCTGAGATGCTGCTCTGAAAGCAGGTTTCAGAGGTGGGCTGGAGAAAGTCCAAAGCCTTGCTTGGGACAGAGCTCAGAGAGCAAGAGCTCTTGCTCCATGGAATGGGGCCAAAAAGCCAGGAGCTGCTAAAAGAGAAAAACTTCTTTCATGTCCAAGGCCACTTTCTTTTCACCCTCAGGAGAACTTACTGGGCTATGTTCAGATGGACACCAAAGAGGGGAGAATGGGGCCCCAAAGCTGGGCTGACCTCACCCAACACAGCAGGCCCAGAGCCATCAGCACTGCTGATGCTCATCTGTGCTAAGGTGCCCTGTGTCAAGGGGCAGTGATGAAGGGTGTATCTCTACTGTCATGTGCAGCACTGTCCTTCAAACTTTCCCACGTTTGCCGAGAATGAACCAACAGCATTGCAGCACCCACTGCCTGGGGCGGCAGCAGCCTCCAAGACAAGTTTTGAGGAGCATCCAGGTGTTCTGGGCACCTCCCCTTGCTCCACCTCCCAGGAGCAGCTGGGGCCACTCTGCAGTATTGGCTCTCCACTTCCAGTCTGAGTGAAATGTTTTCCTTGCTTTGCTATGACCTGCCTTCCAGTGAAAAATGCAGAAGGATGAAACGACTTCGAGCAGAGCTCCCTCACCCTGCCTCATCACACGGCCTGTGACCTGGGAATAGCAGAAATTCCTCCTTGGGCCTGCAGAAGCCTGGAGACAAAATAGAAAGCTTTTGCCTGGGAGGCCTTGTTCAGAGTCATCGGGCATTGCGTGTGAAGAGAGACCCTGCTTTTCTGACCAGAAAAGTGCATCTGAAAGGAAACCACAGCTCTAATGCTTGCCTGGAACTTTCTTACCGCTGGCTGGATGCTTCGGGCTCACCAGCTGCCAGCAGTTCCTGGTGGTGACTGATGCTGGTGTGCGGCAGCCCTGGGCGTGGGTAGTGCTGAGACATTGGGTGAGACGTCTGGAGGGAAGCAGGAGGTGCTTCCATGTTTTACTGCCTTATCTCAGGGTGCTTGTAGCTGCAATGAATCATACTGCTGGGTAGTATTTTCTCTGGCTTTGTTACCTTGCTGGTGAGGAATCTAAAGGCAGCCTCTGTTTGATGCTAAGATGTGTTTTCTCATAGATCACAGCCTCATCTGGAGGTGCGTAATGAAAGAGCTGGGTCTAATTTATAACCACTCTGTTAGTACAACTGAGTGTCAGAAGAAAAGCAGGGATAGAACCCTGAAGCACATCCCAGAGTTTAAAGGAAACAATGGATTTTTCACTCGGAAATGTTGGCCTTTCTCATCAAAAATTGCTTTCTGAGGAGATTCTGATTAGAAATCGGTGTGGTATCACAGGGAAAAAAGGTTGGTTTTGATGAAAACATTTAGGTCAGCAATATTCATATTCATATTCCTTCATTAACCAGCAGCAATAACTCAAAGTAAAATGCCTTCGGTAGCTATTCAGGGTCAAGGCGGTGACTTTGTTAAGAGGGGTGGAGCTGATAGGTGCTATTCACACTGGCTTCAGCTCTAAGCAATAAGGCAGGAGGCCATTTGCCAGACTGATGCCCACGCAGTTGCTGCTTAGTGAGGAAGAAAGAGACAATTTCTGGGATTTCAAAATTGATTGAAGGCTTTGGAGGTATGTGAGGGACATGCTGAAGTGCTGGCATCACGCTGCCCCATGTAGATCTGCTGTGAGCTGCTTTTCTCTTGTGTCCCTTCATTCTTAAGAACATCTTCACCTTGGCATGTTCTGTTGCAGATGTGTTTGGTTTTCCATGAATCTTTAATTGCAGACCTGTGCTTTCTAGTCAACGAATATTAAGGGATTGGTTGGGAGCTGCAAGTGCAGGGAGGGTTTCTTGACCCCCTCCTTGCTATGGGCTGGATTCAGGACAAATAGTCTTCAGGGCTTAGGACCTGCAGCCTGCAACTCTGCTTCCCTGTGGAGCAATGGATTCTCTGAAGCTGCTTTGTCCCAGGACCCTCTTCCAGGTGTGGGATATACTTTGGGAGCTGGAGGAGAGCCCAGCTCTGCTGTCCATACCTGGCACTCCTATTGTTCTGCAGAGGCAATGCAGATGCTGCTTGAGAAATCTCATTAGTCTTAAATATAAAATGTATTTTGAAAATCTTTGCTTCCCCTTACGGCTTCAGCACACCTAATACAATTTTAATACATGCTTGATTGATTTCTGATTTCCCTCTGGGAGCTGCCCGGCCAAGTCCTGGTGCAAAACATGGAGCTTTATAACTAAGATGTGTATGAGTAAAAACTTCCCAGTGCCGCTGTGGGTGGAATTGTACCCTGAGAATAAATGCAGCAGGGGATCTTAAGCTGTGCATTGCTTTAAAAATGTATGTGAGAGTGGTCTTTGCTTCCTGCTTAGGAGTTGTTAGTGGCCCTTTGGATCAATCATTTTTGATAAAACCAGATTTAAAGAAAACTTCAAAAATGCGAATGCAGAACTGTGACTGCAATCAAGAATGCTCTCTGCAGCACGAAGGCATGACTGAAGTTTGGGATTTAATATGTTTTTCTTAAATCGAGTCACCCAATATGTAAGACCCTGAGACAGTGAAGGGGAGTGGTTCGAAGTCTGGCAAATCTGGGTTGATCAGGTCAGATGCAGAGAGGGTAGGGAAGGGGCGAAGAAGAATTTAAATGTCCCAGCCTGTGTTTAACAGGATTTTCACACCATGGGCAGGTCAGCTGAAGCTGTAGTAATGGTGCTGCTGGCTGGTGCAGATCCAGCACCACCAAAGACCAGGAGAGCAATGGAGATGATCTATGGGTGTTGCTCCAGGTATTGCCATGTTGACCTCAAAAACGCTTAACTGCGAGGGTGGCTTCTCCTTTGGGCTGACTCCTTGCACCAGCAGTAATGCCCAGTCCACGTGCAGGCCTGGATTCACAGAAATACTTTGGTCAGTCTAGGGTGGAGAAGCTTGAGGCTTTCTAAGCTTGATTATAGCAGAATGGGGGTTTGCATGCAAGACGCAGCTAGTACAGGCAGCCAGCATCGGTCTTGCTCTGTGGAAGTTTACTTTGGGGCTGTCTTGAAAAGTCACTGCCTTCATCTGTCATCTTCTCACTGTTTTCTGGAGCAGCAGTTTCTGAAGATGAACCAGTGAAATATCTGAGGTCTACTGTCCTTGCCACCCTCTGTGTGCCATGGAGGTTGCTGGAGTCTGAGCACAGTCCTTTCTCATCTGAGTAATGTGTCAGTTTCTGAGCTCCGCTCTTGTGGGCTGAAGTTACCCGCTTGTAGAAGAACTTCTAACAGAACTAGCACTGAGCAGCACTCTGGACAACCCAGTGCTGAGCCAAGAATAGCTGCCAGGTGCCTCTGAGAATGGCCTTGGAGGCCTCAGCGAGGATGGTAGGAGGCCTCAGCAAGGATGATAAGCGAGCACACTAATTATAGAGGAATGTTAACCAGATTGTGGGAATCAGAGAATGGGGCTGTGTTTGGGAAAGCTGGAGGGGCTGTCCGATCAGGTAGTTTGTTGATGATGGCCAGTGGGCTAGAGGACAGCTACGTGTGACAATGGCCATGTACCCAATGAGTGTAACCTCAGTGCCGGATGGACAGGGCATAACTATATATAAGCAAGGCAGTTACGGGAATAAACGAGCTCGGCACCTTAACCATATTGGTGTGCATGTCATTGACTCGGCTAGCCCCTCGGAGGCCCCCCTGGTTACACCTGGCGCCCTGTAACGGGGAGAAGGCCTATGTCGCTTCAATGTACTTCGCTTCAATGCGGTAATGTCGCTTCAATGCTGAAAATGCGCTTAAATGCGGAAAAGTCTTCGGTCATCAGAGCTTCTAATTGATGTCGCTTAAATGTGGATTCTTTGACTGCGGACAAGACTTCAATCACCGGAGGAGCTTCTGATTAGGAAGCGGGGGGGCTAGGAGGCAGGAGTGGCCTAGTGGGCAAAAGCAGCCAGAGTCCGGAGCTTGAGCGGCCAATCAAGCCCTTGCCGAAGGAAGGTAAGACCGCGATGGAGTGGGATGCAGCAATTCGCTTGCTTACGTGTATTCTCTCTAAGAGAGCTGAGAAGATTAAGCAAGCTGATGTGGATGCCCTTGTAAAATGGGCAAGAAAAAAGGGAAAGCTGCCTGAAGCTGCCCTTCTGTTTAGTTTTAATGAGTGGTAAGAAGTGGGAGATTTGCTCTGGGAGGCTACCCTTGAAGGTGAAAAAAGGGGGCAAAACGGCAAAGGAGTTTGCATTGATGTGGAGAGCGGCAATTCACACGTTAGTGACAATTACAGCAGTAAAGAGAATTGCTGCCGCAGCTGTAAAAGCCCTGGGAGGGGGTGACACAACCAGCAAGGGCTCCAAACTTCACAGAGCGGTTCAGGCTGGAGAAGCCCTCCAAGACCATTGAGTCCAATCTGCGCTGGTGTTTTCTGAATTGAGGGAGCTAGTGCAGCGGATGCAGAGGGCAGAAGTCACCCCACCACAGCCAGCCGCGACTGACAACAAGGCGGAAGTGGATGTGTCCCCAGAGCGGGAGGTGGAGAATGAGCCTGACGTAATCGCAGATGGACCTGAGGGCAAAGCACGCCCCAAACTCGAGCAGACAGCCCAACAGGTGGGGATAATAGCTGGGAGCCAGCCTTCCACCTTGGCATCCCCACCTCTCTGCCCACCTCTCCCTGTGTCATCATTGGAGGATGAGGCGGAGAGCGGAGCGACTGATTCCCCACCGCAGCAGTCGTCATCCAAGCAGGACGAGAAGAGAGGAAGCATTTAAACAAAACCCAATGAACTTTCTGCTCATGTTGAGAAGCCTGCTATGCCCTTCTCATCACAGCCACCCCTCTCAGCGATTACACCAACTGAGCCAACCCCCTGAGCCAACTCCCATGCCTTCTTTCCTCATGCTTCAGGATCCAAGCCAGTCTTCACGGGATCCTCTCCAGCAACGATGGTTCAGAGTAATCCATGATGCTATCCTTGAAGGGGATTGGAAGACTGCATGCAACACGCTGCGGCTGCCCTGCCTCCACCTGCAACAGCACCGACAGCCACTGTGTCTACTTATTCTACGAGACTTCTCATCCCAATGCTCACGACTACAACAGCTAGTTCCAGATAACCTCTTTGTAAAACCCCCACTGCCACCAGTTTCTACAGCTGCTGTTTGCGGGAAAATACCAAATGGACTCCACACAAATCAATATGATTTTCTAGTAGAAGCCGTTTTATTGCAAAAACCCAAGAAATATATACTCTCCTGCTTAACATTGACTGGTTCGTTTAAACACCAAAACAACCTGTGCCGCAATCCTATTGGCCATCGCAGCTGTCCGTGCAGCATCCACGGCAATGTTATTGCTATCTCTTGTTTCTTCCACTGGTGGATAGCCCTAGACAAAGGCTGCGACCCGGGCTAATCACTTAAGCCAACCATCAACATCAATTGACATGTCAAAATGCTCCAACTGTCCCTGCACTCACAACAATGATTCCACAGAACCCAGTGTCTCCAACAGCTGTTGATCCCCGTTGTCCCTGGAAAGGAATAATTCATAGTGTCATCATAGAAGGGGAATTTATGCCACAAGCAATCCCTGTAGTGACACAGGATGGGGGCGGGGCAGAAAGAAATGGGAGCCTTTGATTGAAAGGTGCTGGACCGAGCAAGTCACTCAGTACGGTTGACATCCCATATGACAACGCAGCTGTTACAATACATTTTTACTTCTGATCTATTAATGTCACAGGATAGTGTGCATATCCCTGATGTATTACTGCCCCCCTCACAACAGCTTCTGTTTTCTAGGGTTTGGCAACAGCTCTGTGATCAAGAATCTGCAAGGCCTAGGCAGCTGGAGGATCTGCTGCAGGGGCAACAAACGCAGATGTTAATGGGACAGGGGCCCTGGAGTAATGCTACTTTGCAGATAGGGTTTGCAACTGAAGTTTTACAATTGGCTTTGCTCAAATTTATCAGGGTCTGAACGATGCTAATGACAAGACTAAACAAACATTAAGTACCTTGCCAAAACACACCGTGATGGAGTGGTACAGACGTATTGAATCATTTGTGATTGGTAGAAAATAATCAGGAACCACCCATATTGGTACATAGTTTAGCTCTGAAACCTACAGCACATGATTTTGATTCTCCAGGTCCGCTGATCCAATTTAAAAATTTACAGAGAGGGCGATGGGAAAGACTGGCTGAAGTGAAATTAATGGGCAGAGGATATGTGTGCTTGCTTACAGGGAATGGCCTTTGGCGGGTTCCAGCAAAGTGGGTGAAACCTTTCCTCGTAGAGGATCAGTCAGGAGGTCACGTAACAACAATTGAGAAAACACCAGGAAACTCTTGATTTGCTGTTTGATTGCTGCAAGGAGTTTTGGAAGGTTGCTTGCTGGAGTATAGTGGTTATTGTGTCTGTATATCTGTATTCAGTTTCGATAGTCGAACTGACTTGGTTGTTTTATTGTTTAAGGTAGCCTTTTAGATTTAGGTTTCAAGAAGTTTTATACTCATAGATTTGCAATTACTCATAGATTGGTTGTGGTAAGTTTTAGCACATTTGGAGAATTGGTTGATTAAGAGAGTAACAATAAATTGATTGTCAGAGGGTAAAGAGAGATCAGCGACAGAGATGGGAATGAAAAGGTAAACATCGACACAGGTGATGGTACTGTTGTTGGTACAAGTACGGGGGGTCAGCTGGAGCTCCACCTCACCCCTTTACCCCTCCTTTTCCTACTGCCTGCTGCTGAAAAGCAGCATCTCTGGAGCTCAAACCTCTGCCTCTCTGTTTCATACCTGACCCTGTTATAGTATTAAGTTGCCACTGACATTCTACTGTTGGATCAGCACCGTGAGTGTGAGAAGTTCGAAGGCATGTATTGCCTGAGGTTTTCTAATCATACTGTTACATGGTTGCTACAACGCTTGAGAACTATTGTTTAGACATTTTGGTAAAATTATTTTTCCTATCCCTAAGGTTCTGTGAGTTTCACTTGATTAGCCCAACGATTTAATGCTAATTGGACTGGTGAAATTGGACTGCTAATATTGGGTTTTTGTACTGTTGTGCCGTCCTTGTTTTCCTATCTGCAAGGGCCCTACAGACAGATGATAAACACTGCCTTCATTGTGGGAGTGACAAAGAAAAAAGGTAAAAAGGAAAAACAAAAAGGAAAAAAAATCTATGAGTATCAAGTGAATTGCAGAACTTTGAAATTTGTAGCTGTGCTATTGAAGTGGATGCAAAACTTTGCAGAAACTGAGGTACCAGAGAAGACAGGATGACAAAACTTGGTATTTTTGCTAATAGTCCACTATCTACTAACAATTACTAACAATTGCTAACCAGTAATAACACACAGAAGGTTATAGATGCTTGTAAGAGACCCTATGAAGGAGTTTGGTTAAAATTGATGGTTGAAGGCTAATGGAATGGGTAAAATCCAGAATTAGAGTGGGATTGTCTTCCAGGGGTGTATGCACCATTATGTGTGCATGTGCATGTGTGTATGTCGAGTTTTATATAATGTGTTCAGCATTTCATTGACAGGTTTGTGAAAGCTGTATTTGTAATTGAGAGGGGGGAGATGTGGTGGCTGACGCTGCAATTAGCTGCCTTGTGATTGCCCCACTAAGAAATGCTTTTGAAGAAGCCCGACAGAGTCATCAAATGTTCCATCAGAATGCAAGGACCCTCCATTGACAGCATAAAATTCCATTGAGGGATGCAGCTGGCATTGTGCACTCCTGCCCTCAGTGCAGTCATCATGGGCCCAGCCTCGGTCTGGGGTCAAGCCCTAAGGGCCTGAAAGCGCTGGAGGTGTGGCAAATGGACATCATGCATATTCCAGACTTTGGTCAGTTAAAATACATCCATATATTGATTGATACTCGATTGATACCTACTGTAGACTTGTGTGAGCCACTGCCCAGGCTGGAGAATGAGCTGTGGACGTAGGATGATGGACAATGAGAGAGACGACAATGGTTAATTGTGCATCTTTTGGAACAGCTACATCGTGAGATCGAGTTTCGTGGGTGGATGCGGTCAAGGTTTCGACAGAACTGTTTGTGCTACCGTTGTGGGGCACTAAGTACTTTGACTTTGCAGTGTGATCAGTGACAAAGACATTTCAACGCCTTAGCACTCTAATGTTTTCTGACCTTTTGCTACGCGTAGCGTGTGTAGCTTTTAGTAATTGGTAATTAGGTTTTATAAGTGTTTGCTGGCAATATTTAGGTATTAGCATGTATAAGGACTTAGAGATAAGTATTGTAGTTCTTATAAGGACTATATAGTAATAGGAGGAATGATGGTTGTCCCGCAGTGATCAATAGTGATGCTGATCGTGATGGTGTTGATGACAGTGGTGCAGGGATTGCACAATATTGACCAGCGAAAGAATATGTGGGTTACATGGGCTAATCTAACGGGGCAAGATTCCTTCTGTTTATCCTCAGCTACACCTTCTGATCCTTTTCGCACCTGCCTAATTGGAGTCCCATTAGATTCTATGGAAGAATTTAGACCTTGGACTAAGGCCATAGTGTACAAGAATCTGAGCGAAGCATGGTCTAGATGGTATACAATAGAGGTAGGAGAAACTGCTCTAAACCTGTGTGAACTTTTTAAAGCTCCCGTTTCACAGGTGAATCCCTTAGGAGCTCAAGCTGTAATGATTGCCCGAGGATTGAATGTCACTGGCATGGTGCCTTAAGAATTGGACATCCTGGGTTCCACACCAGGCAATTACTGCTTATATTTTGGATATAACCTTGTGGGCCCAGATTTAGCTAGTAACTCAGATGCATGTTCAAGAAATGACAGCATTTGGATATCCCCTAGTACCTCTTGGTATCACAATACCACAGCTTACTGTAGTAATTTGAAAAGACACCTAGCAGCAACAGGTAAGGCCAGAATGCTACCACCTGGAGTCTTTATTATTTGTGGAGTTAGAGCCCGGCCTGCAGTACCCCAAAAGCCATTAGGAGGACCATCCTATTTTGGTAAACTGACATTGTTTGCCCCCAATAGTGACAGATGCTCAACATCTCACACAAGTCCCAGCACTTCAAGCGCAGCGTACATCAATTAGGCTATAAGTGTCGTGACAACGTTCAACTATGGGGAAAGCCCTCAATCATATTGGCATCATTTTTTGCTCCCAGAGTTGCCTCAGAAGAGGCCTTCACACAGTTGGAGCAATTGGCATGCTAGACTGGCAAAAAACATCACGTCCTCAGTACTAGGTGAACTCACCACGGATGTCGATGGTATCCGACATGCCATGTTGCAGAATAGAGCTGCCATGACTTTCTATTGCTGGCACAGGGACATGGGTGTGAGGATTTTGAAGGTATGTGTTGTTTAAATCTTTCAGAT
>VXBP01001623.1:16183-27801 GCA_013400115.1 Rhinopomastus cyanomelas
ACTGTATATAAGCAAGGCAGTTACGGGAATAAACGAGCTCGGCACCTTAACCATATTGGTGTGCATGTCGTTGACTCGGCTAGCCCCTTGGAGGCCCCCCTGGTTACACCCACCGACACCTGTAATGACCCAGCAAGCCAGGGACACCATTGGAAAGTTCGGGCTGCACCAGCATCGCTCGTGCATGTCCCCAGCTAGCAACTATCTCCTGATCTTTGTTTTTTTTCCAGAAAGGCTGTTAGGCTCACAGGGTTTCTGCACAAATTCATCCACTGCTGGCTTCAGTTCAAGTCTATTTTATTAGCCATGGTAGCTGCTCTGAAAACAGCAGAAAGAGTCCAGCCTCTGCATCTGACTAGGACACAGTTAGTGATTTGTCAGTAAGATTTTCTTTGTGGCAAACTGGGTTTCAGCCACAAAGGTCCTTCTGCCAGAAGGATAAGCAGATATATAAAGCCCCCAGCTTTTGGGCAACAGAGTGCTTCTATGAGATGAGTGATATAGCAATTTGACCTCATCTTTTTCAAGAGGATTTCCCTGGATGCTTTTTACTCAGTGTATCCCATTCTCTGCAAATTTTTCAGAGGCCCTACAAGTGTTCCACTCTCTTCACTCTCAGTGGCCAGCAGAAGGGACTTCTGTCTCTATGGCCCTTGTTTCTTCTGGTATGCAATTTGTTACTGGTAATTGCTGAGATACAACATGCTGTTGTCCCTCCCCCTCTGCCCTTCTTGGCCGAGGGTGTCTCTGGAATAGCCTCTCTGGAATAGCCCCTCTGGAATGCTTGGTTTTCCAGCAGAGCCACAGTAGCTACGTCAGCTCTGTCCTGAGCTTCTGAGGCTGTAGTTGTTGTTAACCCAAAGGGCAGTCTTCTGCTCTCACCCTCCAAGCAGGGAGGATGTCTCATTCCTGAAAATCATGTTGTGTTGTGTTGAGTGTTTGTTTAAACATCTTAGTGACTAGAAATGAACCACAACAGAGTGAAGAAGGTGGTTTTCTATGTTGAAGCTGTTTATTGTGTTAGATAAATACACTTGCAACGAGTCTGAATTATCTGCTCTGAGAGCAATTGCTAGTAGTATGGCACAATGATTAAAAAAGAACCAAACCTAGCAGAGGCACTTGTTGCATGCAGCTGAAATTGCTACCAAGCCCGGTGATGCAGCCCCTGCTAAAACAAACATTCCACTGGCCACAGGCAAAGCGTGTGGCTATGCCATTGGGGCTTGTGGGGTCAGTGTTGGCTGAGGGCTGCAATGATGCACCTCGGGTGGGCAAGTCCTCAGTACAGGTGTAAGGAGGACTAGGTTTCTGCTTTCAGCATGATGTTTAGTATTGCTTTTGGTTAAAGAGTAGTGAGGTTGTGCGATTGTAACCAGGGTGGAAGGCAGGAATTGGAACATATGGACATTATATGAAAACAATCACACTGATTGCTGGACGTGAATATGTAGGTGTTTGTGGAGATCTGTTTTGTCAACATAAGAATGGACTTGATAGGCCATGCCAGGAAGACAAGTGCCCTTCTGTTAGAAAAGTGAGCAACTCATAGGGGTCTTTCTTTTAGGATTATCAGGAAAACCCATTAAATGTTTTGTACAGCTGGACAAGCAGGAAAAAATGATGACATTCTTGTAACTCAAACTTGCAGGGTGCTTCTCCAGCATTTCTAACCCTTTGTTTTCACAGGTTTTGCTGCTGCAAGGGCTAAGTCTGTCCCTGTCCTGCCAAGGACACACCACATGCCTGACCCTGGGCTCTGTGTAGTCACATAGCCTGTTGGAGGCTTAAGTTTAAGCATGCGTGTAAGTCCTTGGCAGAACAGGGGCTTATCGGTGATGCATGAGTCCTGCATGCAGATAAGCCCTGTGGGGAGTATTGCCGCTGGGAGGTGTGGTGACAAGCTCTGCTCTTGCTCTGCGTCAGCTGTGACTACAGCCAGGTGACCTGCAAACCAAAAGCATCTCTAGCCTGGAAGTAATTTGTTTTGTTTATTCTGTAAGTAGCCCCACTAGTATCAGGTGAGATATGGCATTTATACACCAGGTTCTAAACATTAGCCCGGGGAACAGAGCTGACCTGCTTTGAAATAGGACACCCATTGCTGTGGTACAATAGACACGCTCCTGAACTAGAGTGGTTGCTCAAAGTACAAATAAATGTCAACATAGACATTTGAAAAAATCCTCAGTTACCTTCTCCGAGGTAGAATGCATATTATTGGGTGTCACTGTGACTGTTACACTGAGGAGTCTGAGTGACAAAGCTACGAGCAATGTTGCTTTGGTTATTGTCTTTGTTGTCCTATTTGTGTCTCCCCCCACTGAAGGGCACCTGAAACAAAAGACTGAGATGGAATCATTCTTTGACAGTCACGAGTTCTATGTAGGTGAAGTCAACAATGTTCAAACTCAGCTCCATGGACTCCTGCTGGCTACCAACCTCATACTTGGTTTGACACATCTACCTAATTCGTGGGCCCATGGCAGATGGTATTGCTAGTCTGTATGAATCTGATAGAGTGAGGTGATGCTGTAGGGTTAACAGTAGTCCATGACCCTTTTGGGAAGTGCAGTCTGAGTCCTTCTGGACCCTGGTCACATATATGCTGCAGTGGGGAAGGGAGTGTATGTGCAGAGCCAATTTAGTTGAGAATAAATCTGCTTGTATAGTCCTCTGTAACCAGAGCTGTTTTAGAGCTGCTACTTAGTGATGCTCTAGAATACAAATGTGTAAGATCTGGTGTTCTCTGAGACATGAATGCAATGACTGGGGAAGACACTGAAGCAATCTATTTCCAGGAAAGACAAAATGTTCTTGTTTCTTTTCCAAATTCTGAGGGTTACTGTGGGTTTGTGGGAGGACAAACCGTGCTATGCCAAGAGTTATGTTAGGAAAATTCTGGAGAGTCTTGTGCTGCTTGAGTTACAAAGATAACTGTTCACAAAAAAGAAGAGTTGCTGCATAGTACTGAACTGTGCTGCCAGAATGGCTTATGGATGTCCTGATCTGGCAATCAGGAATTGTTTTCGCTATGTGCTCTTAAAGGTATTGCTGTTGCTCAGCATATCCGAACATGGCTGCTTGTGCATTAGCCTTCCGGGTGGGAAATGATCTCCTGGGTGATGGCATTTGATGGGTTCTGCCTATGAAGTCCTTTCAATCATCTAGATGCTGCTCCTCCCATGTAGATGTAGGGATGGCACTGTAAGGATCCATGATGACTTTTGCACAGCGAATAATCATCACAATCAAGAAGAGGCAGAGGAAGACAAAACATGCCAGTGTCAGTCCCTTGTCCACATCAACGTACACGGGTTCTGGGGTTGGTCCCTCCATTGCTTATGCTGCTCTTCATCTGGGTTTATATTTGCTCCTAACATCATCAGCCACCTGCAAAACAAACACTGTGTCAGACACAAGTTACAGCATGGGGAATTTTGGGTACAACTGGAACAGAAAATCTCTCATGCATTTCTGCAGCAGAATAAAGCTGCTGCAAATGTCACAGTTTGGGCAGCTGAGAGCTGTGAGGTGGAGAAACCTCATCGACACCTTAATTTAACCCATGAATGCTTCTTGCTGAAATGTGAGACAGTAAAAAGAGATGTGAACAGAGAGCAGTGGTGAATCAACACTATCCACTTGCAATGTCATGGAATTGGTCATAGCATCATAGAATGTATTGGGTTGGAAGGGATCTCCAAAGGTCATCTAATCCATTTCTTAAAAGAGATATGGACACCGTTTTTGCCTGAGCATTTCCCAGTCCAATATTATTTCTCCTTTTCTGCTAGTGTGAAGGAGCAGACAAATGGCGGAGCAGACAAATGGCAGGGCAGACTGTTTCCATCCCAGTTTTCTTCTCTGTCCAAATATTCCCAGTCTCTCACTGTCACAAAGCAAAGTGAAAATTATGCGTTCTTATTTTCCATAACATTTGATCTTTGGTACTTGCAGGTTCTCCAGGCAGCAGAGGGTTTTTAGGAGAAATATTGCTTTTAAGCAGAGGTTTTGTCACCCAGAGAGGTAGAGGTGATTGTGTGGTTAGTACCAGAGTTATCTAATGGGATGCAGAAAGTCTCTTCTGACCTCATATACTGAATCCATAACCAAAATTACTTCAGCAGACATTGAGTCCTTTCTGGATTGTTCATTAGCTGCTGACACAAACTGCTTTGTATGATGATGCTGAAGGAGAGGAACTGACCTGACTCATGGAATTGAGTCATTGCCCAGGGATAGGGGAAACTTTTCCTGACATCTACCTTTGGTTGTGGTGGGAAGTAAAAGTGTTGAGAGTTTTACTATTGTGAAAGAGGAATGTAGGATGGCTCTCTAAAACAGCACTGACACAGGTTCACATCAAAAACAATAAACAATCTGAAAACCAGTGTGGAGAAAAGAGATGGGAAAGAGCAGCTACTGAGCTATAAGGAGATTTGGGGGCAACTTGGTTCTCAAAAGGCCCAAGTGCCCTCTACACCTACATTAATGCAGTGAAGGAATCCCAGGTACAGGTTTTAGCTGCGCAGCCAAGTTTGCTGGGTTACACCTCCGGTGATGCTGCTGCTGGCAGAGTTTTTTCAGTGGTGGTTCACATCTGGCTGGAGCATTGTGTCCTTGCAGCTTTGTGTTGTGCCAGCTGCGAGAGGCTGTTCCAGTGACTCCCAAACTCTTGCACTCTGGAAATTTTTGCCAGGGTGAACTGAGGAGCTTTTAAATTAAAAGGTCACAGTTCTTCTTCTGTCTCACAATTTATTAATTCTCAAGCTCTCCAATCTCGCCACCTCCTAGATCCTACAAGGCAAGTATAAATCAGCTGGGCCTTCTAGTCTATTTTAGGCACAAGGACAGCAGATTCTTTTAATTTCCTGAAAGCACAGAAATTACTGTGACAACCAGTCCTGTGGCAGGGAGATGAAAGGGAAGGTGATGCCACAAAGTGGATGAAATCAAGCAGAAGTCACGTGTATTTACCAGTCACAACCTTCAGGTGAACCAGCAAGTCTGGGGTCATGAAGAAACTGCTGAGGAGTGGAGTCAGGCTTGTGATGCTCACCTGTCCGGACTAGATGATCTTTCGAGGTCCCTTCCGATCCGTAATGATTCTATGATTCCCTACAGAGCCATTACCACTTTATTTAATCAGCCAAGAGATTGCAATCAGCCTGCAGTTTATGATGTCATTTGATGAGAAGGAGTCAGGACCATCAGTGAGGCTGAAGATTCATGTGAATGAGCACTTTTTTCTTTTGCTCCACAAGAAAAAGTAGAAAGTCATCAAAACTACCAAAGTAGCCCGGTCCTTTCTGAAATGCTCTTGTAAAGGTCCAACAAGGATGGATTTGTCTTTTCCCTCCCAACACTCTGGCTATTGTACGATGTGGTGTTATTTCACACCGCATTACCTCCTGCAGAATGTCAGAGCTACCTGGTAATTCCCATCAGTACTGATCCTTGATGAGAAACTGCATTTTCAATCAAATGTACTTTCTCCTGAAAGAGGAATCATTTACTTGGAAAACCATCTGAGGTTTCAAGCAGAGGTTTCAAATCTCCATCCCTTACTTTGCACAGTGGCATCACACATTCTCATCAGGGTTGTGGTTCAAGTGCCTCTGCCCTAGGACTGTGGCTGGATAATGTTTCCTGTGAAACAGATGAACTTTCATGCAGCTCCTTCTGCTGAAAGGAAAGAGGCTGTCATGGAAAGGGTGTGCCAGGCAGAAAGATTTCTCCAGAGAGCAGAGTGGAAGTGCGTGGTGTCTGAGCTGTAGTTAGCACAGAAACATTACAGTGACAGCTGGAACCTAACAGTTTCAGGTTTGGATTGATCTGTTTTGCCAGAAACTCAGTGTTTTCAGTAGGAATAATGCATTTTTCCAAAGGTCTGTATTAATCAGGCTGTGTGTAAGTACATATCTTCCTTTCGGCTATGCCCATCGACTCAGTAACAGAGCAACGCTGTGACTGCTTTTCTGCGTTAAGTCCCTTACAAAGTGCATATTTCTTGGGGCTGGCCAGAAGGCTCTGGATTTCCAAGTGGTCTTCTTGCTTGACTGCTGACCTGAATCTGTCTGTGCACCAGCACTGTGGATGGGGAAACCTCCTCTGCAGATCCAGCTTCTTAGAGCTGTGCCAATGCCATGTTTGTGTTACCTGTCACGCGACAGATCACAGAGTGTCACAGCTCCAAGGGGACCTCGAAAGATCTTTTTAAGTTCAACTACACCTGGGGAGTCAGAAGGCATTTGGTAGTGGTCCACACTGTCAGTGACTGCAATGGCACTGCTATGCTGGTGTAGAGGCAGTTATTGGTGCTGAAGAGATCTAGGTGCTGGAACAGGGTTGCATTTGACACATTTGCCTCAAATTAATTTGTTGCTGCTGGATCACCGCACTATTGTAGATCAGGTGTCTGGGAACTCACAAGAACCTGTCCCCAAATGTGACGTTATTTGCAAGTGCTCACCAGAACTGGTTCTGCTTGTGAAAATCCACGTGCCTTGTGTCTCCCAGCACAGGCAGCTGGAGCTGCTATGTGGCATGATGCATAGCAAGAGGGAGGGTAGAGCAGCTGCTCTGATGGCTGACAGGTACTTGTGGTCTTCCATCTCTGTAACAGCTCCCCTTTCATTTCCTCGGTGCCCAGCAGCACAGCCAGGCCTTGAGGGGCAACCCACCTGGATATGTTCCTGTGCAACTTGGTCTAGCAATCCTACTGTGGCAAGGGGATTGGACTAGATGATCTGTCGAGGTCCCTTCCAGTCCCTAATGGTTCTATGATGATTCTGTGTGGAAGTGTCTCAGAGGCTGAATCAGAGTTGGTCCATGCTGGAGGAGGCTCTGCCTGCACAACCTATGCCCTATCTCAGTCACAGAGGGATGTGCTGTGTTTGTTGGGATGGTTTTGCAGATCCCAGTCTGGCTTGTGAAATCCATAAGTGCTATTGAAACTAGTTCTTACTCCAGCTTACAGGGTGGGTGCTTTGCTCTGATTTACCAGCACAGCCACTGTTGACAGCATATGTGTGTGTGTGGGGAAAAAATGTCAGCAACAATTACAAAGCTTCACACTTGAATGATCAAGTCTTCTCCAAATAGCTGAGTTGTAGAAAATTACTTCTTTCCAGCTTGTCAGCACCAAGCTGCAGAACTGTACTTTTAAATTTCTTCAGAGTTGTTGAAAACATTATTTGGTTTAAACAAAGGTAACAGATGAAGAGCAACCCCTGGTTGCTAAACTTCTCCCTGTGTTTTGGTACAATGTCTCCCCCCCGCCAATTCCTCTGAGAACAGCTGGGTGCTGTAGGCAAACCCATAACCCCTGTCTTGTGGTGGACAGTGTCACTCAGTACCAGTACTCTGTGCACTTGGATCCCTGTGGGCTGCAGAGACCTGGGACCAGGCAGCATCTGTATCTCTTCAGTGGGTTGGCAAGGTCTAATTTTGATGCCCTGGTTTCCACAGGCTTGCTATTGTCTGGCCATTCTTGGCAGCCAGGACACCCTGTGGCCTGGCAGTCATGGTCAAGAACAGTCAGGGACTGTAGCCTGGGAGTAAAGAGAAGGAGTTCCCAGTGAAGAATCTGTCCTGAGCATCTAGTCTTTGCTCTGATATCTATTTTGAGTTCCCAATGCTCTTTTGATGAGGCATCACCACAGGAGGGAGTGCATGGTCATTTTTTATGTCAGGTACATGAGCAGACAGATATGCTGGTGCCCTCTGTAGAAGAGCAACTCTGCTACAGGCTCTGTGCAATGCTCGTGTTCATCGCTGTGGCCATAGTATCTTTCATACCTATGTGAGATACATTAGAAGACACTTCTTTCCAGACCTAGCAATCTTGGCACTGTCCCTTTAAATATGAGGTAGTACTGTGCTGCATGTACCCGGAGAGCTGGTCTAAACCATGCCAGCCCCTGTGCCGGTTAATCATAGTTCCACTCAACCAATAGGGTGTATTTTATACCGCTTTCTTTTTTTAGTTCTGCACGTCTTTCCCCAAAACAACAGCTGTGCTGGTAGGGGAGGGAAGGGAAGCTATGCGGTTTCATAAATGGAAGCAGATCCCTACCTTCCAAACCTGGGTAGGAAGCCTGTCACATCCCAGCATAGCAGCATTGTGGAGTTAAAATCCTTACAGCAGTCATATTTTAAAAGTTTTGTTAGTCACAGTGGCATCAACGGCGTTCAGGTTCCATTCAAGTTCATGTCCAGCCAGACCTGGAAGCAGTTCTCCTCACCGGTGTGTTCTGGGAAAAAAAAAGTGGGAATAATTAACAATTGCTCATCAGGCAGGATGTGGGTGTTACTGATTTGTTAAGCAGTCCGGAGTCGGGAGTCGCTCTGGTGACAGCCTGAGGCAATCGGATACAGTCATACACAAGGTGGATTTATTTGCCAGGTGATCCCTGGAAGAACATCTACGATACAAAGAGGCATGTTTAAACCCAAATGCATCCTGTCCTTATTCCTACCTAAACAGGCAAGAGTCTTGTTTTTAAGTCATAATGAAAGTTCAGCCAGGTCTGGATTGATACTGCTCTGGAACTGGGATCTTTAATTAGGGATGATTTCTTTATTTGTTTGTTTCTTAGCATTTTAATACAGACATGGCCAGAATTAGAGCAAAATCACAGAATCACAGAACATTAGGGATTGGAAGGGACCTCAATAGATCATTCAGACCAATCCCCCTGCCAAAGCAAGATCCCCTAGATAAAGTCGCACAGGTACATGCCCAGGTGGGTTTTAAACGTCTCCAGAGAACGAGACTCTGAAGCCTCCCGGGGCAGCCTGTTACAGTGCTCTTGTCACCCTCACAGTGAAAAAGTTTCTTCTCATATTTATGTGGAATGTCCTATGTTTCATTTTATACCCAGTGCCCCTTGTCCTATCACTGGACCATAGGATCATAGGATCATAGGATGTTAGGGGTTGGAAGGGACCCAAAAGATCATCGAGTCCAACCCCTCTGCCGCAGCAGGACAAAACTATCTAACACAGATCACAGAGGAACGCATCCAGGCGGGCCTTGAAAGTCCCCAGAGAAGGAGACTCCACGACCCCCCTGGGGAGTCTGTTCCAGTGCTCTGTGATCCTCACAGTAAAGAAGTTCCCCCTTGTGTTGAGGCAGAACCTCCTCTGCTGCAACTTACACCCATTGCTCCTTGTCCTATCACAGGGAGCAAGTGAAAAGAGCCTGTCCCCCCCCTCCTGGCCAGCCTTCAGATACTTATAAACATTTATCAAATCTCCCCTAAGTCTTCTCTTCTCCAGACTAAAAAGCCCCAAGTCCCTCAGCCTCTCTTCATAAGCCACTGAGCAGAGCCTGGCTCTATTCTCATATTACCCACCCTTTCAATATTTTTCAACACTAATGAGGTCTCCTCTTCCAAGCTAACTTCTCCCTTCATCATCTTTGTGGCTCTGTGCTGGGCTCTCTGCAGCAGTTCTGTGAATTGAACTCTTTGATTGACTTGAAGTGACTTGAAAGCTGTTGGTTATTTGATTTTTTTTTTCAGTTCTGATTTAGGCTCTTTTACATGCACAAAAAATATTTTCAACCAGACAAACACTTGTTGGATAACAAACCCACTTCCCCACCTGGTTTTGGTAAGCACCTAAAATTTCTTATGGCCCGGAGTCCAGAACTCCTGCTCAGTAGCACCACTCAGCTCATGAAAACACTCCTCAAAACCTTATTGTTATTCATTGCTCTATGGGCATCATGGACCATGTCTACCATGGCAAGGGCTTTCTGAGGATGGACCAAAGTGACATTACCAGGGAGCTTGAGGAGTGAAGACATTCTTTGGCTTGGAGAGCACCTGGTGAGGTAGGTAATGGATGGGGAAAAAGTGCTGATGGCCTTGAGTACCTGCAGGACAGTGAGCTTCACTTTGCAACAGGCCTCTGCAGGGCTCCTCTCCCATCTTTGAAGGGGATTTGGGTGCTGACCAAGTGACAGATACTGCAACAAGGGCCGGAGGGAAGCATGGACTGGCCTTCTGATATTGAAGAGAGATGGTGGGAAGAGCTGAGGAGAGTGTTTTAACCTTTGAAAGAGTCAGTTGCTCACACACTTCTAAGGAAAGCTCTGAGGGAGGGAGCATGAGCTGACCTCTGCAGTACTATTTGAGGCAGTAGTAGGGAGAGAGTTTTGTTCAAGCTGGAGGAGAGGATGCTGTAGTAATTAAACTGTGAGGTGATAAAAGGTGTGAAGGCTGGAGGAGAACAACCCACAGATGACCCTGAAAACCAAGTGAGCATATTCAAGCAGGGCAGGGTGTTCCCCGGGCAAGACAACAGAGGTGAAATGCTGCTCTAAGTATGTGTGGTGTGTTTGTCAATGAACTGACCTTCAGTTTAAAGTTCAAATGTGCAAGAGCAGTTCAGACACTTAATCATACTCTCATATTCCCAATAACCTAGTTTTGATTAAAAACTCGCTGCCTCTGAGCCCAGAGTTAAATGCTGTAGGTAGATACAGACAGATGAGCGTCTTTCTATATCCAGAGAGCAGTAATATGACCGTTACCTTCATTTAGAAATTAATTGTCCTTTTGTACCTACAGTGCTTTCAACAGAAAATCAATACTTTATGTATTTATCAATTATTATTATTATTATTATTATATATGAAGCACCTCTGGCTTCCTATAGGCATGATTTCTCCTGTGGACCTGTAGCACACGTGCAGCCTTCATCTTCATCTTTAACCCCGTATTTGGTTTTTGGATTTGCTGTTCTGTTGGGTAGTTTTGGTTTTGCCCTTTTTTTTTTTTTTTTGGTTGTTTTTCCTTGCTTTGTTTATTGACTTCAAATCCTTTGTGCTCGGCTTATTTTACTGAAACTCATTTATTAGACCTCACCAACCCACTTATGGCTAAGAGACATGCTTGCTTTTAATCCATCATAAATTACTGGATGTCAGTGTTCCGATGGAAGATTAAGACATCGTTTATGGGTGCCCAAAAACAGTTGAAAACAAACAAACAAACACATAAATCAATCAGGGAAAGTATTAAAAATTGCTGTGGCAGAAACCTGTCCTCTCTACCTAGACCCATGGAAGGAATAACATTAATCTTCATTGAGGAAAAAGATGCAACATAAACTTACAATAACGATGAGTTGCTTATAATTTGAGAGCATCCTAAATCACATAACCGCTTCTCACTCACTTCAGGAGCATGTGGTTTTAGTTGTTAACAGAAGATTGAAGAAGAGGTGGCTATGCTTGGAGCAAGTTGCTCTATAGAGCTATTGGGCAAAGGGTTGGACAGCTGCGTTCTGGAGAGAAAAGCAGCTCTGGTCTCTCAATATTCAACTTGTGTGGCTAATTCTTGATTAAATTTTGCTGAAGCAAAAGAAAAAGAGAAAAGCAGAGACTGGAAATGGTAGTTCAAAGGTAAACAAGTGGGGTAGAATCGACTTCTGAGTTGCTGGCTACTGGGAGCATGATAGTGGGAAGTGGTAGCACTGTTGCAGTTTGAGCACTGCTAGAACCTGTAGAAGTGCTTTCATGAGGAAGAAAAGTTTTGTTGTGTTCTGGGGGACCTACTCCGGTTGCACAGGTCACAGGCCCCCCCCCCCCCCCCCCCCCCGCG
>VXBP01001624.1:0-40591 GCA_013400115.1 Rhinopomastus cyanomelas
TGCCACTGAGCAGAGCCTGGCTCCAACCTCCTGACTTCTGCTCTTTCCATATTTATCAATAATCATGAGGTCAACCCTCAGTCACCTTTTTTCCAAGCTCAAGAGACCCAGGTCCCTCAGAGACAGTCCAGTGCAGAGCCACCAAGATGACGAAAGGCGTGGAACATCTCCCTGATGAGGGACAGCTGAGGGAGCTGGGTCTCTTGAGCTTGGAAAGAAGGAGAGTGAGGGGTGACCCCATTAATGTTGAAAAATATGTGAAGGGCAGGTGTCAGGAGGATGGAGCCAGTCTCTGCTCAGTGTCATCCAATGATAGGACAAGGGGCAAAGGGTGTCAGCTGGAACAGAGGAGGTTCCACATCAATATAATTTTCCCTGAAAATACTTCTATAAGGCCAAGTGTGTTTCTATAGGGTCATAGTTTGGACACTGTGCTGATGTATAAAACTGCTGCAGAGGTGGGGTTTGGTTGTCGTATCAGCTCTGAACTGTCTTGGAAGTGACTGAAGAATCAACTGGCAGGAGCTGCTGTGGAAGCACAAAACAATTCTTCCTCTTTCCCAGCTACTGATCTGAAGAGACTGCTGCTGCTTCAGTCCCGAAATCAATTTGCAGTCTTGTCGAAGCGCTTCAGGGCTGCCATGGAGCTTCATTTCTCGTCGACCCTTTGGAGCCAGCAGGACCAGCACAGGCCAGTGAAGGAGAAGGGCTAAATATTAAAGGAACAGAGAAAGGAAAGGATGTGGACGGCGAGTGCTTGGCTCATTTTCAGTGGTCTGGAGAGTGAAGACAAAACAGCTGATATTTGTTTCCCTGTCAGAAAGACAGCTTGGAAGGGAGAGGCCCCACACCAGAAGGAAGAAAATCTGTTGCAGGAAGAAATGGAGGCTCAAACCACAGAAACAATTCCTGAAGCCTGAGCAACAGATGGATTTAAAAGACGTGAAATGCCATCTGAAGAATTTTGATTCAGACTGAGACCTTGAGAAACAATTTGTGGCAAAGCGGTGTGGCAGACCTTTATCCCATCAGCAGGCTCTTTTTGTGATCCAAGCACGAACTCCTCAAGACGTTTCTTCATGCTGACAAATTCTGTTTTGTTCCTAGGCTGGGGGAAGAGTCCAGTTATGGAGAAGAAGGGCTCAGTGGAAACTCAGGTGTTTCCTCCAGGGCTTGCTTAGCTGAATTGCAGCCATCTGGAAGATGCTCACTGGATCGAGTGGTTCTGGTACGTGGGCAAGGAAGCTGGCTGAGACATGCTCTGGGAATCTAGAGTTGCCTCTTTCTTCCTCTTTCCCAGCCTCAATAATTCTGTGATTCTGCCATAGAATCCCAGACTGGCTCAGGTTGAAAGGGTCCTTAGAGATCTTCTATTCAACCTTCCTGCCATCGGCAGGGATGGATGCCTCTCAACCAGACTTGGTTGCTTAATGCCTTTGTCCAACTTGGCCTTGAACACCTCCACAGAGTGGGCATCCACAACCTCTCTGATCAATCTGTTCCGGAGTCTCTCCACCCTTGTACTGAAAGACTGCTTCCTGAGATCTAGCCTAAACCTACTCTCCTTCAGTTGAAAACCATTTCCATGCAGTCATTTGATATCTTCAGCTTACCTGAGTCAAATCTGATGTGATACAGAGATCCCAAAGGTCTAAATCTTGCAGGTTTTGAGATGGTCTTTGGCTGGCAACTGGAAAGACACGTTGTTCATGTAAGGAGGCAAAAGCCTGTGCATTTCATTCCAATCCCTCCCAAGAGGCAATGGCCATGAGCCAAGGCAACCTCCCCACAAGCTGGGCAATCTGCAGAGAATCACAGAATCATTAGGGATTGGAAGGGACATCAGAAGATCATCTAGTCCAATCCCCCTGCAAGCTGCACAACACCCCATCCCCAACGCCTGCTGCTGCTGTCATTTAGGCTGGACAGAGGAGGACCATGGTGTGGATGGCATCATTTGGGATCTGGGAGGAGACCTGAGCTAGCTGTGGAGGAGCTTCCTCCAGGTTGCTCAGCCTTTCTTCGCACCACTGCTCTTGGGAAAGCCTGTTTAACTAGGGCTTTGCACATCTAGAAATGCCTGTGTTATTTCTCCATCCCTCAATCACAGCAATAAACCTCTGAGCAGAGCTGGTTCATGCCAGACCGCTGCGTCTGGGTTGTCTAGAAGCACCGTTTGCGGCGTGGGAATAGGCCCGTAAGAAGCCGTCTAGAAACACACAGCTATAAAACAGCAATCGAAGCCTAAATGAGCAATCCAGAGCCTCCCTCAAGGGATAGCAGGGAACGCCAGATGCTTTTCCCTGCAGCTCAGGTTGTCTTGAAGCGTTTTGATGTAAAAATGCTAGTAATGATAGCCAAGAAATGTATGAACTGCAGAAGATAAACCTGCTATTAATAACCCAGGCTCTGCGGTAAGCAGTGCTGTTAATAAGGAAAGGCTTGGGCAGACCTAATTCCATAAACATCCCTTCATATGAAAATGAAAATCCATATTAACTCCATGGGTAACATGGTTTAAACAGGAGCAGAGAGATTTCTCTCGTAACCTGTTACCTAGAGACAGCAATTCCTTATGATTTCCTTGGAGTGGGACTGGCCTGTTAGAGAGCAGTGTAGGAGAAAGGAACCTGGGGGTCCTGGTGGCCAGCAGGATGACTATGAGCCAGCAGTGTGCTCTTGTGGCCAAGAGGGCCAACAGCATCCTGGGGCAGATCAGGAGGGTGGTTAGCACATTGAGAGAGGTTCTCCTCCCTCTCTACTCTGCTCTAGTGAGACCACATCTGGAGTCCTGTGTCCAGTTCTGGGCCCCTCAGTTCAAGAAGGACATGGAGCTGCTGGAGGGAGTCCAGCGTAGAGCAACAAGGATGAAGAAGGAAGTGGAGCACCTCCCTTATGAGGACAGGCTGAGGGAGCTGGGTCTCTTGAGCTTGGAAAAGAGGAGACTGAGGGGTGACCCCATTAATGTCTATAAATATGTGAAGGGTGGGTGTCAGAAGGATAGAGCCAGGCTCTTCTCAATGTCATCTAATGATAGGAGGAGGAACAATGGGTGTAAGCTGGAGCACAGGAGATTCTGTATAAATATGAGAAGGAACTTCTTCCCAGTGAGGGTGACAGAGCACTGGAACGGGCTGCCCAGGGGAGTTGTGGAGTCTCCTTCTCTGGAGATGTTTAAAACCTGCCTGGACATGTTCCTGTGTGACTTGGCGTAGGTGACCCTGCTGTTGCAGGGGGATTGGACTAGATGATCTTTCAAGGTCCCTCCCAATCCCTAATGATTCTATCTATGATACTATGATTAAAAAACAATGCAGCCTGTGCCAATTTCTAGGTACCTGGAGGAAACAGGTGTAACATGAACGAGAAGGAACGTAATGCTTCGTCACTGCCCATTTTGTTTGTTTTCCTTTCAAAACAGATCTTTTTTAACTTGCCAGAGCTCTTTTATATTTGCTTCTGAAACAACTTGTAACTCCCCTCAGAGCCCTGTGGCAGCGGGTTTTCTCTGGACAATCTTTCTGCAGCGGAGTGAACTCCAGGCGTCAGAGACGCTGCCTGGCAGGGGGCTGATTGAACAGCTCTGAGAGCAGAGGAGTGATTACCACTGCATCTGATGGGAAAAGACCAGGCTTGGCACGTACAAACAATTCTTGATACTAGAAACCTTACCTTATCAAATCAGAGCCTGTAACTCGAGAAGGTCGCAGATTTGTTTCTGCTCCTGTGGGTTCACACCAGTTATAAATAACAGGAATTGACAGTCCTTCCATCAAGGACTTTTTTTCGAACTGAAACAATAGTTCAAGTGCAAACTGCTGAAGCTGAAATTGTTCCTTATTTTCCTCTTCTTTCACAGGAGCAAATGACACTTGGAGATGGAAAAGCCTCCTCATCTGTACCAGCTCCCAGCTAAAGCATAACTCATCCTCCGTGAGTATTTTAAGAAGTTCTTTCTAATGGAGAAGTCCAAAGGGGTGGATGGTGTGCAACCAGTGTATTTTTGTGTCCTAGCTTGTTTCTGATGCTTCAGGTTAAACTCCAAGGTCTTAGCTTTTCCTCCCTTATTCTGTGAGGGCCTTGCAAACCAATACTTCTGTGGGATGCTGTAGTCTAAAAGTGCCTGTTTCTTTTCATGACTATGAAGGGAGCCCCTTTTCCAGCGAAGAGCAATCGCTGCTCTGCCACACATTAGGAGTGACCACTGCCAAGGCACCTTAACCACGGTGCCCAAGCAGAAAACTCTCTGCAACCCTCAGCACCACATTTCATACTGCTCTTGTCACAGAATCACAGAACATTAGGGATTGGAAGTGACCTTGAAAGATCATCTAGTCCAAGCCCCCTGACACAGCAGGATCACCCAGACCAAGTTGCACAGGAACATGACCAGGCAGGTTTAAAACGTCTCCAGAGAAGAAGACTCCACAACTCCAGTGAATCTCCACCCAGCCAGGTCCAAACAAGCAGATTAAAGGAGCTGCCTGCTGTTGTTGTGGATCAATTCTGGGTGAACAAGTCCTTCTTGCTTTCCTACCATAAAGACTGAGAGATGCTGTTACTTCTCTGGAAGAAAAGCAGGTTAATACAGCGTGACAGCACTTTTCTACACAACCACCCCGCTTCAAATCCCAAGTAATCTGAGTGCAGATTTTAAAATCTGTATCAACAACTCTTCAAACATCAGTGCTGGTTTTTCAGTAGGTTTGCAATCAGCGCTGCTTTGCGGTCTTGCCTGTGGGCACTTCAAAGCCTCTGCCACTAGATGAGGCAAAAGCTCTCTTCTGAGTCGCCTCGAACACTTTGCTGCTCCTCTTTCAAAGGGAGGAACTCAATGAGAAACACGAGGGTGACCTTAAACTGAGAGTCAAAGCATCCAGAAGAAACAGTACCGATGGCAGGAAGCACCAGAGGCCACACCGTTAAAAACCAGAAATGCAAATGGGATTGGGACATTGTGTTTGAATGCTCCTTGCCTGGAAAATTCTCTGCACAGCAAATTCTGCTCAGGCTTTCCCAGAATAATCCCACGTGTTTAATAAAACCTGCATGTGGGATTAACCCCAGTAAAGGGCTGGTAACTGGAGTCTCAGAAGAAAACACGAGGATAAAGCACCACTGCCAGCCATGCTATTTACCCCATGGGAAGATGGAAGTACCTGAGCAGGGGAATGACAACATCCATCTCCATCCCATCAACAGCTGGTAAAAGGAATGGTAAAGAAAGACTTCTGAGTAGAAGTAAATTGGGCATTTAGATGTCACAGAGTCATTCAGGTTGGAAAAGACCCTGGGCATCACCGAGTCCAACCATCAACCCCACTCCACAAGTTCAACCCTAAACCAGATTCCCCCAACACTACATCTAAGCAACTCTTAAACACATCCAGGGATGGGGACTCAACCACCACCCTGGGCAGCCCATCCCAGTGCCTGACCACTCTCTCCATGAAGAATTTCTTCCTGATGTCCAGTCTAACCCTCCCCTGTTGAAGCCTGAAGCCCTTCCCTCTGGTTCAGTCGCTAATTAGCTGCAAGAAGAGACCAGCACCAACATCTCTACAGTGTCCTTTCAGATAGTCGCAGAGAGCAAAGAGGTGTCCCCTCAGTCTCTTCTTCCTCAGACTAGACAGCCCCAACTCATACCATTTTTTTCCCCCTAAACTCAGAAATAGAGAAGAGCCATGATTCAGAGCACGAACACACCTGAATCTGCAGACTGAGAAAAATCATGGAAAAAAGCAATTTCTCCTCTCCTAGCTCACCCAAAGCAGCATAGAGCTTCAAGCCCTGTTCTCAAGGTCTCCCAGCAGGGAGCTAGCCTGGACCCCACGAGCCAGCTACAGTAGCCAAGAAATCATCTCTGAGAAGCCTGTATTCATGCTGTGGTTTTCCTGTCGTGACGTGCACTAGAAGAGCAGATTAACCCAGGCTAGACACAATCATTAGGAAACAGATGGCCATGGTGAAGGAAAGCAGCCCGTGTACTGATGGAGGGAGTCATATCCGGCGCGTGAAAGCACCTTGAAGAGAACAGAGGCCTCAAGATTTATGAGGGGGTCAGAACAACTTGTGCTCAGAAAAATCCTAGGGCCGTGTTGGCAACATTGCACGGTTTCCCAGGGGGACCAGACGCACAGATGTGTGACCGGGGTGAGTTTCTTCGTGGCATTTTTATCATTACTCTCTTCCCTTGGTTTTAAACCAACCTCTGCATGCAGAGCATCTTGTGTCTGCCGAGTGCCACGGCATGAACTGGAAAGGAGGTTAACAAGGTCTTTTATAGGCTGTTAAACTTGCCTAGTTATACAGAGTAAACTTATTTAACTACACGTAGTAGAAACCGCACCAGGCAGTAGGATCTGTGATGGATTGTAACACTCACCGGCTCACACAACCCTGGAAACAAAGCCAACCTTGCCTTGCAGCATTTTGGACAAGACAGGTATCTGTATCTACATATACGTAGGAGGTTCCACATCAATATGAGAAGGAACTTCTTCACAGTGAAGGTGACAGAGCACTGGAATGGGCTGCCCAGAGTGGTTGTGGAGTCTCCTTCACTGGAGAGGTTTAAGACCCACCTGGACATGTTCCTGTGTGACTTGGTCTAGGTGATGCTGCCATGGCAGGGGGATTGGACTGGATGATTTTTGAGGTCCCTTCCAATCCCTAATGTTCTGTGATTCTATATACCCGCACCTACACGGGTGAGGGCAGCATTCTGCCACTGACCTTCCCAGTCTGGGTGAGGAAATGGGGGTTCAGCAGCTTGAGAAGGGCACTCAGACTGTGATGTCAGGGGTGCAGGCACAGGAATCACCACAGCTCTTCTTGGAGTAACGCAGCCCACAGAACATTCGGAATGTTCAAGTCATGACCTAACATCACCACAGCCTAGACCAGGGCACCAAGGGCCACAGCCAGCCTGTCCCTGAACACCTCCAGGGATGGGGACTCCACCACCCCCCTGGGCAGTCCGTTCCAGAGAGACTACAGCTCTGGAGTTACATGACACTGCGTAATAGGTTTGAGGTGAGAAGATACTGGTGTTGATCCTGCCCAAATTAGTGAGGTGCCAGCTGCAGAAGCACTGCCTTAGCACCTTGTTCTGGTGTTTCCTGCCTGAAGGAAAACAACCAGAAGCAAGGCATTTTATCGGTCCCTGTTCTTCCAATCTATTTCCTTAGATCAACAGTCAGATCCCTCAGGAACATTATTCTTCAGGACACCCAATCTGTTCTGGTTGCTAGCAACAATTTGTATCCTGAAGGCTTTTAAGCCCTACCCATGCTGTTATTCATTAATATAACTCTGCTCCAGCAGTCCTTCTGCATCCAGGACACTGCCATTAATCTAGAAAACTACTACTGGAACGTATCAGCTCAGTCAAACCAAGAGAAAAATGTCCACTCAGCTGGTGCACGGAGGATAACGACGTTTCTCCACAAGGTTGGCTTTCACACCAGTGTTAGAAGAGTTACGATGTGTTCAGGCGAGTGTCACACTGACAGCTTGATGGAAGCCCACAGAACATGGATAACTGCTCTGAAATAAAGGAGAGGTGAGTAATCCTGACAGTAAGAATGCAGAAAGAAAAGGTCTTGTGCTTTTTTTGGGTTTTTTAATTTTCAATTTAAAGATAGATTCTCTACCAGGCTCTCCAGACTCATGGGGAATTTTTTGAGGATGGGAGGACAATAAAAAGCAGCAATGATTCATGCGTGGGATACACAGCAGCTGTGTGTGGACAGCAGCTACGTACTGCTTTGTAGTATTCACAGAGTCACAGGCTCACAGAATCACAGAACATGAGGGATTGGAAGGGACCTCAAAAGATCATCTAGTCCCACCCCCCTGACACAGCAGGATCATCTAGATCAAGTCACACAGGAACACATCCGGGGGGTTTTAAACATCTCCAGTGAAGGAGACTCCACAACCCCCCTGGGCAGCCTGTTCCAGTGCTCTGTCACCCTCACTGGGAAGAAGATCCTTCTGATACCTATATGGAACCTCCTCTGTTCCAGCTGACACCCATTGCTCCTTCATCCTGTCACTAGATGACACTGAGCAGAGCCTGGCTCCATCCTCCTGACACCCAGCCCTCACATATTTATAGACATTAATGAGGTCACCCCTCAGTCTTCTCCAAGCTAAAGAACCAGCTCCCTCAGCCTGTCCTCATAAGGGAGGTGCTCCACTCCCTTCATCATCCTCATTGCTCTATGCTGGACTCCCTCCAGCAGCTCTGTGTCCTTCTGGAACTGAGGGGCCCAGAGCTGGACACAAGATTCCAGATGTGGTCTCACTAGTGCAGAGTAGATGGGGACAAGTACCTCTCTTGATCTGATAACCATCTCCCTTCTGTGGCTTGTAAGGCTGTGAAGTAAAATCCAAGGACAGTGGTTATGGTTAGGGCTTGGATTACTTGGTTTTGGCTGGCTTCGGAGACGCTGTGATGGGCTCAAGTGTCTGTGACACCTGAAGCTAAGAGGATGGCTGTACTTAGCAGGGGTACTTCTATGGGGTTGAGGGGGTGGATTCCTGTTGGGGGCCACTGTCCACCTAGCTCTGGGACGGGGACTAGCCTGGAGTGGAAGACTGTGCAGAAGAAACCTAGGAAGAAGGATGCCTTTGATGTGACGAGGAGGATTATCCCATATCTACATTTCATTATGTCAGGCACCTCTGTGCTTCCCCTTTACAACAACAGACCTAAATGCAAACATTCTTTCTGTAGTTAAGTAACAGCAGCAAACCAGTGTCTAGAGACACGTTGTACAGTCAGTCTGAACTATGAAATATTAGTTGTGAAAACCCACTGAGACCATCCAGCCTTTCCCCTCCAGATGGAGGGTTCCATCCCCTGCAACGATGGTCTGATATTGCATTTGTCACTAGTGACTTTCTGTGCCAAGTCAGTTCTGCAGGGCCGGGCGCTCTGAAGATCAGGAATGAAATGTTATCAGTCAGAAGACCTTGCAGTGAAATGCTTCGTCGATAACATCTCCATTTCTCTTCAGGAGGGAAAGAAATATGCTCACTGCCCCCCACTGTGCCTTATCCTGTTGCTAAGGGGAAGCAGAACACAGGGTGTGAGGTCTGCTCTAACCTGCTAGTGACAGAGAACGGCAGCTGCACCATGCTGTTAGTGTTCTGGGCTGTTCTGTTCAACCAGAGGACCATACTCCTCCATCTCACTCCTGTTAAGCTACATCATTAACTTCATAAAAGAAAAAGGAGCTGTACTCAGCATGAGGAACTATTGAAGCAACTTATTCTCAAAAACTGCACCCTTAAAATTGCTTCAGGGCTTCCAGCTCCCCTGCAAATGCCCACATTGCTCCACCTCACTGCACAGGCCTGGAAGGTAGACATAGGTGCCCTTGCTGTGCCCATGAAGAACAACGGGCACCACCAGTAGAGTCTCTTCTCATTGCTCTCGGGATAAAGCCTCTCTCTCTTGGAAGTGCAAATTCCCCTTCGCGGGCTTTAGAATTAACTGGTGTGACCAGCCTGGAGCCAGGCAACACTCCAAGTCTGATGACAATCCCCACGTAGATGTATGCTCCTCCTAGATGAATGTATGTTCCTAGCAGCGTGTTTTGCTACAGCCTTGCTTTCCTGTCTTGGAGCCTGTGGGAGCAGGTCACATTGAGCAACTTAATGCCCCTCACATGCCCAAGCCCTGCAGGAATCATGGAATCACAAAAGAGTAGGGATTGGAAGGGACCTCAAAAGATCATCCAGTCCAATCCCCCTGCCACAGCAGCATCACCTAGATCAAGTCACACAGGAACACGGCCAGGTGGGTTTTAAACACTTACAGAGTAGGAGACTCCACAACCTCCCTGGGCAGCCCCTTCCAGTGCTCTCTCACCCTCACCGTGAAGAAACGCCTTCTCATGTTGATATGGAACCTCCTATGTTCCAGCTGACACCCAGTGTCCCTTGTCCTATCATTGCTACCTGGCTCCATCCTCCTGACACCCACCCCTTCCATGTTTATAAACATTAATGAGGTCACCCCTCAGTTTCCTTTTTTCCAAGCTCAAGAGACCCAGCTCCCTCAGCCTTTTCTCATCAGATGTTCCACTCCCTTCATCATCTCTGTGTCCCTGTGCTGGACTCTCTCCAGCAGTTCTGTGTCCTTCCAGAACTGGACACAAGATTCCGGATGTGGTCTCACCAGGGCAGAGTAGAGGGAGAGTATCTCTCCATCTACTAACCACACTCCTTCTGATCCATGTGTGTTCTACTGAAGAAGCTCACAATTATTTTCTTTATTTAATAATTCTAGATAAAATATATGAAGCTGAAGTTGTAATAAATCTAAATTAAATTGTAGGCCCTTGGCTGATTTTACTTTAAAATGCATTTCTTAGTGTACTCATGGAAGAATAATGGCACAGCAAGTGATCAGTAGCATCTGTGACTAATTGCAAACAATCACAACATGAAATGATATTTTCCAAGTCTCTAAATTAGCTGGAGAATGAGTCCCTTGATTATTTCTGGTATGATACCATAGTGCCTGAGCTAGCAGACAGAAGCTACTGTTCTGTTTCAAGGTCATTATAACATCTTCCTTTACAGATCCCACACTAGCAGCTACGTGCACTGGAACAGGCTGCCCAGGGGGGTTGTGGAGTCTCCTTCTCCAGAGACGTTTAAAACCAGCCTGGACGTGTTCGTGTGCAGCTGGATCTAGGGGATCCTGCTGTGTCAGGGGGACTGGCCTGGATGATGTTTCAAGGTCCCTTCCAACCCCCAATGTTCTGTGATTCTGTGACTTCTCTGGGTTGTACCACTGCAGGAAAGTCAGCCTTAGAGTCATCTTGCAACACGGCAGATCTTTGGACTTGAAGGTGTGCTTGGCAGGTGATGTTACCATAGCCCTGGTCATCTTGGGAAGTTTGTCTGCTGGTGGCCAGCAGCAGCAGAGAGCACATCTGCACCTAGGGACATCCTCCAGAAGGCTGTCATTAGTTGATTGGCTGATCATGTACAAGGTGAGATGAACCATTTAGTGGTTTAGGTTAGAAAAAGAGGTTTTGGGTATCGCCTCTCCAGGCAAAGCCCAGACCCAAAGTAACTCCTCTACAGGAAGTGGGACGTTCCAAACTTAGTCACACAGGTTTCACAGAGTTGCAAGTTCAGCTTGGAACGCCAAGCTGCTTTATCACAAGTTGCCACAGCAGTTCCTCCATCCTTCAGGTGAAGAAGCCCACCCAAACTCAAACAACACAGACTCATTCCTGCTTCTGAAGAGCTGCTGAAGAGCGTTTCATCTCAGCTCTGCCCACAGCTGCATCATCTCCACACCAGCTCAAGGAACATCTTTCGCTGGGACTCCTTTTGTAAACCAGGGGAGGGCATGCTGGGCATCACTGTGCTATTTCTAAGCAGGAGCTTACAAGTGCTTTCAGACTGGCAGGTCTTTGCCATCCTTCTATTACAACCTGTCCCCTACCCGGGCAAGCCTATCTGCCCACTCACCATGGTTTCCAAAGGAAAGGGACACAGAAGTGAATCTGAGCTGTGGAGAACTTTTGTCTCCTATAAACAGTCAGAGGATTTGAGGGGTAGGAGGGCACTCTCCGTGATTTAGCTGGGTCTTGATTCTGTTCTGGAGACGGCTCATTCCATAGATCCCTTGCACGTGGATATGAAATCGGGTGAGGAGGATAATTCATCCGTGTCCTGGAGAACAGGTCAGGTCACATCCAGCAGACAGGAACCCACCCAGCGCTGCACAGAGCTAGAGAGCCTTCTGCAGCCAAGCGTCTCACCGACCGCGATGCTGAAGAGAGATCCAGAATTCAAGGAGAAAAGCTGGCTAAGCCAATTCCGGAGCACAACCCCCCCCCCCAGCAGACCAAAACATGCCACCTTGCCTGGTTTGGCCAGTATTTTTCCACCCTTTTTTAGTTTTAATTGTTTTCCTTTACAGGCTACGTGGCCGTGGTCCATTAGAGCATGTGGCTGCAGCTAAATGTATTAGGAGGCCGACGATGTTGGCTGCTGCCTCCAGCAAGGATAAATCTATTTCACTCAGCCTCTGGCATGTGCGGACAGTAGATGTTCCACAGAAACAGGGCATAAGCTATCAGATGTCTGTGGTCTACTATTAAAAACACAGATGCTACTCATTTACTACTAACAGATGCTATTAGTACCCACAGTAAGACATTTTCATTATTAAGCACTCTGAGCAGGTAAGGTCCTGAATTAATTATCTGCATTATCGCTGTAATCGGTGCTGGCTCTTGTGGCACATGGTACCTCTCAGCTCTTCCACACGCAGCACAACCCAAAAAGCTGGGTTCCCCTTGGATGTCTGTTCTCCCCTCCACAGCTTCCCAGTCTGAGAAACCCAGCTGGCCCTCAGGGCGTCAGCTGCTCGCATCATCTTCACATCCCTGTGATGTGGCAAGCTTCTCCTCTTGCCCCAACCCCCCAGCCACGTTGCTGCTGGCACCTTTCTCCATACCTTCCTCCCTTCATCTTCCTCCTCACGGGCAGCTCAGATGTGCTGGGGTGGCTCTGGCTGGCGACTGCGTGGCAGAGGAGAGCGCATGGATGTACTCATCACGACAACTTGTTGGTTTAATAAGAGCTCAGTTGGACTGTTGGCTCTTCAGATGTGACACCTGAGGACCTCAGGAAAGCGCAATTCGATGGTGACACTCACGCTGCAGAACCTCTGGACACCTTGCGGATAAGCCGTGCGGCACACACATTGCCCGGTGGCCTGCGCTGGTGGCCACCTCAAGCATCAGATGTGTCCACTCTTGAGGTGCTGGATTTCAGAAATCATCAACCTGCCGTCGGCAGCACAAGATACCTGTCTGGTGTTTCAGAAGCAGTCTGGTGCCAGTGCCCTGTAGCCCTGCACTTCACAGGACCAGGCTGCCCAGGGAGGTGGTGGAGTCACCATCCCTGGACATGTTTAAAACCCAAGTCACTAGAACACCTGAAGCCAGGATCTAGAGGTTAGGGAGCTGTTGGGACGAGGGCTGGAACTGATGATCCTGGAGCTCCTTTCCAGCCATGGAGATTCTGTGATGCTCTCATTCACACCACCAGTGCTCCAAGAAACGGGTGGGCACGTAATCGCACTGGATGGAAGCACCTTTTGGCATCTGAGAAAGGGGGTGCAGAGTGCCCAACACACACCTGCCTATTTCACAAGCACCTTCTCTGGTGAGAGCCACACCCAGCACTGCACCTTGCTGAGCATCCTGTTCATCCCATGGGTGATCGTTCTGGCAGTTACTCTCCCTTTCCATGTGCGTCTGCAGAAAACTCTCCGATCCTGCTGGGACATCCCCTGGGCATCCTGGGTGAAGCCAGACTGCTTCTCTTGAGCCTATTGCATGATTTCCTATCCGGGGTAGGCTGGAGGCAAAAGGAGTGGATCAGCTGATGCTTTGAAGTGAGAGGCAAAAGGGAGACTCTGATCCAGAGATAACAGAGAAAACACACCTTCACAGGAGGTCGGAAGGCCTCAGCAGCATCCAGCTCCACAGAGCAAACATTTTCACCACAAGATAAGCTTCTTGCCTCTTTTTAATCCATTGGTGCTCTTTAACTTCCCAAGCGATCTTGGGCAAGAGGGTGCCTTAGCATCACACTTTAAATGGAAACGACACGGTTCCCCCTTTGCTGCCCGTTTTATCCCGCGAGCCCTGTGGGTTTGGTGAGATGCCAGAGCACCTGCCACAGGGACAACCCTTGTCTCTAATTGCTCCTCTAAGATCCTTGTAGCACAGTTATCGCAGAATCGGTATTTTCTGTGCATTAGTGTCACTGCAAGACAGTGATTTATTACCTCGGGGAGGAGATGCCTTCTCTGGGGAGGAAACACATTTAACCTCCTTCCAGGCTTTGCCAGAAGCTCCTGCTGAGGATATGGAGGAGAGCACCTGGGTTCTGGACAGAGCGCGGCCGTTCTTTCGACAGCACTGGGGGTGTGAGCCCAGGGGCATCTCGAGAGCTCAGCCTCTCAGTGTGAGAGCTGAATCCCAGCAGATACAGAGCAGCTCTGAAACGCTGCCTGGTTTTAAAAGGGTCATTGCAATAAATCTCGGCGCGCCTGTGTGTGGCACGTGCTGGGTCACACTCTCGGCACAGCCTCGGCGCACGGTGCGCTCTTCCTCCTGCTGAGGAGCCACCGTTTGTGTCACAGACCCAACAACACGATCTGAAGAAACTCTCTGTGACTGGCAGCCTGTCACAAGTGGTGGCCTCAGGGGCTTGGTGTTGGGACCATCTCTATTTAACATATTTATTGATGATCTCGATCAGGACACGGAGTGTGTCTTCAGTAAGTTTGCAGATGACGCCAGGTTAAGTGGGAGTTCATCTGCAAGAGGGCAGGGAGGCTCTTCAGAGAGGCTTGGATAGACTGGAGCAATGGGCCAGTGTCAACGGCAGGAGCTTTATGCCTGGACCTGTTCCTGTCCAGCTGGATCCAGGTGATGCTGCTGGTGGCAGGGGGATTGGACTGGACGATCTTTTGAGGTCCCTTCCAATCCCTAATGTTCTATGATTCTGATGACTTCTTCCCACTTTGTGCTCTGCTCCCCAACACAGGGTGACAGCCCCAGAACAGGCTGCCTAGAGAGGCTGTCGAGTCTCCTGCTCTGGAGACATTCAAAACCCACCTGGATCTGTTTCTATGTGACCTACTGTAGGTGATCCTGCTCTGGCAGTGCGGTTGGACTGGACGATCTTTTGAGGTCCCTTCCAACCTCTTAACGTTTTTTATTCCATGAAAATGTCATTTCCTTGTATGTTCCATAAATAAAGACCGTTCAAATCTGTTCCACTTACAGTCCCCAGCACCGCAAGCACCGCTCTTCCACACCAGACCGGCTGGCAAGCTGGGAGTCTGGTGAGACGACGCCTGTGATTGACACTCGCACAGTCTGCAAGGGGAGCCTGTACGTCCCGGGAGAGCAATCGACTGTCGACAGCTTCACAAGTCCTGCTGTAGCAGGAGGCTGAGACTGCAACTGCCAGGAGAGAAATATTTACAGGTCACGCACCTTCAGGCTGTGCCAGGAGAGCCCTCAGCTATTGTCAGGGGCATGTATACACTTGGCTTTTGTGTTACCCAGCTGTACACCCGTGGGCAAATGGAACTCACGCCAGCGTTGCCAAGATCTGCTGGAAGAGCTGTAATTATCTTCTGTTGTCTTTTCTTTACGAAGAACCGGGCAGACAAATCATCGAGGTCGTATGGGAGGCAAAAAGATTTTGCTCACTTTTTCTTGGAGAAATCAAAGCCTTGCACAATCTGGAAGCCTTCCTGGACAAACGCAGGGACCGGGAAAGTGAAAGGTGGTCACACTAAGCGAGGAGGTGTTTTTGACCAAACTGGTGGCTTTTTTAACTTCTCTGGAATTTGTACTTGCAAGGTGAAGGAACTCAAGGGTCTCTCTATCTCAAAGTACTCAGGATTGCATCCTTTCCATTGCTGGGAAGGAAAGAAGCCACCAAATATCCATCAGTTCATGAGTGGAAAGGGGCTTGGGGGTGCTGGTGGAGGTAAAACTGGCCATGAGCCACCAGGGTGCAATCGCAGCCCAGAAGGCCAATCACACTCTGGGCTGGATCAAAAGAGCTGTGGCCAGCAGATCAAGAGAGGTGATTCTGCCCCCCTACTCTGCCCTGGTGAGACCTCACCTGGAGTGTTGTGTCCAGTTGTGGAGCCCCCAGCAGAAGGATGTAGACAGACTGGAGAGTGTCCAGAGGAGGGCCACTAACACAATCAGGGCAGTGGAGCATCTCTCGTATGAGCACACGCTGAGAGGGTTGGGGATTGTTCAGCCTGGAGAAGAGAAGGCTCCAAGGGGACCTTCTTTTGACCTTCCAGTACCTGAGCGGGGCCGACATGAAGGCAGAGGAAGGTCTTTTCAAGAGGGTTTGTACAGAGAGGACAAGAGAGATTTAGGCTGGATATTAAAGTTGTTCAACGTGAGGGTGGTTGATGGCTGGAATGGGCTGTCTGGGGAGGTGGTGGGGTCCCCATCCCTGGAGCCATTTAAGGTCAGGCTTGATTCAGCTCCGAGCAACCTGACCCAGGTAGAGTTGTCCCTGTGTAGGGAGGTCGGACTGGGTGGCCTCCAGAGGTCCCTTCCAGCCTAGAACATGCTAGGATTCTATGCTTCAGTGGTTCCAGCTAAACCCCTCTGATATTCCAAATAATTCCCCACAATAAGCAACAAAACCCCTCTGCTATTCCAAATGATCTCAAGGAGATAAATTAAATAATGAAAAGGCCCTCTCTAAAAGAAGACAGAAAAAGAGCCTTCATGCATAAGGCTCTAAAAAAGAACTCTTGCCCCCTTCTGAAAATCTTTCTGTAATTTATGAAGCCTTTTGAGATAATTCGTATTATCTTGCCATAAAAGTGAAAGTTATTATGACAGCAGGTGTCATTTGGTGCAAAAGAACATATGTAGTCAGCCATGGAACACCTCCCAGCTGAGCGAAGTCGATCCTCACTGTGTCACTTACAGTTCAAGAGCAGGGCTAGTGTCATCGCTGGGTGTATTTATAACGCAGGTAATGGCACGACTCACGTCCATTTCCAGGGGGCCTTGAGCAGACCCCTTCAAATGATCAGAACGTGTTTATTAATAACTGAACCGTGGCACCGCGGCAACGGAACTGTGAGAGCAGCTTGGCCAGTGTTTCCAGCGCTGCTCCTCTCATAAAAGGTATCGTCTCTTGCTGAACACTTCGGCCCTTGGGAACCCACTCCTGGAGCCCAGGAACAGAGAAAACCTGTTTGGTTGAACTACCTGATATCTGGCTTTGAACACCCTGAGATGAGCTGCAGGTCCGTTTGTCACCCACGGGAAGTGTGCTATTGGTGACAGACCGAGAGCGTGCCGGAGTGAGCACAGGGCGCTTGCACAGCCTTCGCAGCGCCCAGAGCCCGACGTTTCCATGTCCTCCACCCTCCCATCCACGTGTACTCCGGGCTGCTGGCTCCCTGCAGCCTGCAGAACACCAGAAAAACTCATTTTGACAGAGTTTTAATTTACATCTCTATGGTTTGAGGGTTTTAATGATATAATGTATGGGTTTGAACAGCACTGGTGCCATGAATACGAAGCAAAGCTTCAAGACAGCTCCTGCGGTTCTTGGCGGAGCTGCCGTAGCACCGTGTCAGCCGCTGCAGGTCTGAGCACAGAAGGCTGTGGTGACACTATTAGATTTCAAATAAAGATTCCTCAGAGTGAACTGGGTAATTTCTCTGCACGGAGCTGTCTATTTCAGACTCCTGAAAGAGAAAATGGAAATAAGTATCATTCATTCTGCTTAACTCGTCTGATTTTAGACGAAGAAATGCAGTTTGCAATGGCACGCGGTTTGAAAGCTCTCCCATGGCTTCAAAGCTCCCTCCTCTGCAGGTCTGGGTATTTCAGTTGCTCGAGGCTGTGAGGGAAGGGTCTGCCATCTGCTTTGCAGCCCTCAGTTTCAATTTCATGTCCAAAGGGCACAATGCAATTAAAAATGCCTCCCTGGGAAGATAGGTCCATAGCTGTGAACATCCAGCCCTGGTGAAGAGAAGGCTCCAAGGGGACCTTCTTTTGACTTTCCAATACTTGAGAGGGGGTCTACGCGAAGGCAGGAGAAGGTCTTTTCAAGAAGGTTTGTATGGATAGGACAAGGAGCAGTGGGTTCAAGCTGGGAAAGGAGAGGTTCAGGCTGGAAAAAAGTTGTTCAAAGTGAGGGTGGTTGATGGCTGGAATGGGCTGCCTGGGGAGGTGGTGGGGGCCCCATCCCTGGAGCCCTGGTGAGGCTCCGAGCAATGTGACCTAGATAGAGTTGTCCCTGTGTAGGGAGGTTGGAGTAGATGACCTCTAGAGGTCCCTTCCAGCCTAGAACATTCTAGGATTCTCTTCTATGATCTTCAGTCAGCTAGTGCGCAAGCCCCAGATACTCGCATCCCGTCCAATGGGGCATGGCCGATCCATGCAGGTGTCCACCTCCTCTGACCTCCAGGATGAGCTGTACACACAGCCTAACGCAGCTCTTGTAAGGATTGGGTCCACTGAAGACCATGACAACACCTCAGTGAGTTGTGGAGGTAAAGGTACNCACAGAAGGCTGTGGTGACACTATTAGATTTCAAATAAAGATTCCTCAGAGTGAACTGGGTAATTTCTCTGCACGGAGCTGTCTATTTCAGACTCCTGAAAGAGAAAATGGAAATAAGTATCATTCATTCTGCTTAACTCGTCTGATTTTAGACGAAGAAATGCAGTTTGCAATGGCACGCGGTTTGAAAGCTCTCCCATGGCTTCAAAGCTCCCTCCTCTGCAGGTCTGGGTATTTCAGTTGCTCGAGGCTGTGAGGGAAGGGTCTGCCATCTGCTTTGCAGCCCTCAGTTTCAATTTCATGTCCAAAGGGCACAATGCAATTAAAAATGCCTCCCTGGGAAGATAGGTCCATAGCTGTGAACATCCAGCCCTGGTGAAGAGAAGGCTCCAAGGGGACCTTCTTTTGACTTTCCAATACTTGAGAGGGGGTCTACGCGAAGGCAGGAGAAGGTCTTTTCAAGAAGGTTTGTATGGATAGGACAAGGAGCAGTGGGTTCAAGCTGGGAAAGGAGAGGTTCAGGCTGGAAAAAAGTTGTTCAAAGTGAGGGTGGTTGATGGCTGGAATGGGCTGCCTGGGGAGGTGGTGGGGGCCCCATCCCTGGAGCCCTGGTGAGGCTCCGAGCAATGTGACCTAGATAGAGTTGTCCCTGTGTAGGGAGGTTGGAGTAGATGACCTCTAGAGGTCACTTCCAGCCTAGAACATTCTAGGATTCTCTTCTATGATCTTCAGTCAGCTAGTGCGCAAGCCCCAGATGCTCGCATCCCATCCAATGGGGCATGGCCGATCCATGCAGGTGTCCACCTCCTCTGACCTCCAGGATGAGCTGTACACACAGCCTAACGCAGCTCTTGTAAGGATTGGGTCCACTGAAGACCATGACAACACCTCAGTGAGTTGTGGAGGTAAAGGTACATGCTCAGCATCGTACCAGCTGCTGGCACAGAACGATCACTTTTCATAAAGTGATTTCATAAAGGTGAGTTTCATTACACAGAGGGAAGAAGTGGTTCTGAATTATGTTTCCCCACTTCAGCTTTTTGAAACTGCAGGGGTGAAACCACAAGGCTAAAAAACTATCCAGCTGAAACCAAATATCTCCATTACTCAATGGACAAGCTCTGATTATAGCACTGGTGTCCATAATTAATAAGGAGCCAGCAAGCCTGTCCATTGCAATACTTCTAATTCTGTCATTTAGCAATTAATCTACTTGGGGTGACACAGTGCTCACTGCAAAAAGAAGCTACTGCCTGCTCTCGAGCCTCACGAGACAGAGAAGGACCTGAAAAAACAGATGAGAGGTGGTGGGGTTTAGGAGCTGGGAACACTACAAGGAACTGCAGAGAAGAGCAGGTGTGCGACACGGTTATCTGAAAGCTCTGGCTTTGTATGCATTTACTCAAACACGCCTGTAAATCAGTGACACTCGTAGTCTCAGGAGCAGTTCTGCCTCTTACGACGTGTTAGTTTGGTTCTTTTTGGCACAGTTCCCTTCACAGGGTCCCAGCAACGTCTATGGGCTTCTAAAGAGGAAATGGAGCACCAACACAACCACAGAATCGCTAAACAACAGGAACTGGAAGGCACCTCAAAAGATCATCCAGTCCAATCCCCTCACCGCCTAGACCAAGTCACACAGGAACACATCCAGGCGGGTTTTAATCGTCTCCAGAGAAGGAGACTCCACAACTCCCTTGGCAGCCTGTTTCAGTGCTCTGTCACCCTCACCATGAAGAAGTTCATTCTGATATTTATATGGAACCTCCTCTGTTCCAGCTCACACCCACTGCCCCTTGTCCTATCACTAGATGCCCCTGAGCAGAGCCTGGCTCCATCCTCCTGGCACCCACCCTTCACATATTTATAGACAGTAATGAGGTCACCCCTCAGCCTCCTCCAAGCTGAAGACACCCAGCTCCCTCAGCCTCTCCTCATCAGGGAGGTGTTCCTCTTCCTTCATCCTCCTCGTTGCTCTATGCTGGACACCCTTCGGCAGCTCTGTGTCCTTCTGGAACTGGGGGGCCCAGAACTGGACAGAACACCCCAGATGTGGTCTCACTAGTGCGGAGCAGACGGGGAGAAGAACCTCTCTCGATCTGCTAGCCACCCCCCTCTGTTGCTGCTCGCCACTGTGGAGCACAGGCTCTCAGCAGCAGCTGAGGCAGTGCAGGAGAGCAGCCTGCTGGAACTTCTCCAAGCACTGGAAGAGCTGTTGTGAGCTCTTCACGCTCTGCTCTGCCCTTTGAATGGTATCATTTACTCCCACTCTAGCATTGCACCTAGGGCTGCATCTTGCTGTCATTGAAGCACTCCTCATCTGATTTCTCAGCGCAGAGCTAATAGCTTCTACGGAAAAGGAACCCGAGACCTGAAAGTAAAAGAAGAAGAAAGAGAAAAAGGAGACAGTCTTAGCAACCCTGCCAGTGCACAGGTATATTTAGAATATATTGTAATAAAAGAGCTGTCAAAGTGAAAACAAAAGGCTTGGCTTCTTACGGTTTTGCAGGCTCATGCTTCATGGAAGTGAGGATCCAGCAGGACATTCTGCCTTCACCTGCACCTGATAATTAGACTGCTTGAAAAATGTCCTCAAGAACTTAGGTCAGCTTGAAAGTCATCCTGATCCATTTCTTTTTGCAGAGCAGGATGGCTACACGGAAAATGCCTACAGGGGATTGTTCCTGATGGGAAGAAAGCCAGTCCTGTGCAGTCTGCCTTTTCCCTCTCTCTCCAGGTCAAGTCCCTGGTGAGCTCAAAACCTTTCTGTGCCTGAATTCCTGCTACAGGCCAGTCAGTGAAGCAGTCTGCTCGCTGTGCTCAGATGCCAGCTGTGGGACAGGTGCCATCTGCCAGGGATGGGTGGTGTAGCCAAGGCTCAGCTAGACCATGTATTACCCATCTTCTCCAGGCTGCACTGGACAGACAAGGGGCAGTGGGTGTGAGCTGGAACGTGGGAGGCTCCACATCAAGATGAGAAGGAACTTCTTCCCAGTGAGGGTGATGGAGCACTGGAAGGGGCTGCTCAGGGGAGTTGTGGAGTCTCCTTCTCTGGAGATGACTAAAACCCGCCTGGATGTGTTCCTGTGTGACTTGGTCTAGGAGATCCTGCTGTGTCAGGGGGATTGGACTGGGTGATCTCCTGTGATCCCTTCCAATCCCTAATGTGGTTCTACGTGACTATATGCTGTAGTTTGTGTTTTGAGCCAATCTGCAAATTAGGGGGTGGAAAAAACCCACAAAACCCTGTATGCCCAGTTTACTTTTCCAGTATGTAGAGTCCCTTTGGTTGAAGGTGCAGCATGTGCTGTTGGACACAGCCATTCTGTTCCTTGGAGCTCGGTGATGGAGGAAAGAGTGGGAGTTTGGAACCTCAGAGATCAGCGGAGGAGAAATGTGCCTGCAAACCCAGGGTGTAGGAAAATGGAGGGGGAGAGAATGCATCCCCTTGTCTGTGGGGACCACCGTCTGTGGCCCATGGAAGAAAACACACTGGAGCAGAGGACTGCCTTGGAGCTTGTGGAGCAGACGACTTATCCTGACAAAAGGAAAGCTGGACTGAGCTACAGACATCGTGGTTCCACAATGAATAGAACTGCTGGAGGTCTCTTCCCCATGAGGGGAAGGAGGCAGCAGGGCTCAGCCCAGCTATCTAAGACCGAGTGATCAGTCCATGTGTGTTTTGGTGTTGGGGTTTTTATGTTGTGTGAACAGAGTATGTTTTGTTGTTTTCCCCCAGACAGAGCCTGTGACTGATACTACTTGTGCTCTCAGCAACTGCAACACTGCTTTTCGGAGAAGCCCATGAGAAACTTATGAACATTTGGAAGAAAAGTGCACCTGTGGGAAATAAGCAGAAAGAAGAGGAATTGTCTAAGAACTGGTAAGAAAATCTCTTCTGCAGCCACTTTAAGACATGAGCAATCCTTGAGCATTACAGAAGAGGCTGACGTTAGCGAGCAGCGCTGCTGCTTTTGCATCTGAACCTTTAGATACTTGCTCAGTTAGAGAGTGCGATGTGCACAGAAGAGCTACTGATTGCAGTGATTTCAGTCAAATCCTCTTTGTTCTGAGATGGAAAAAATTGCTGACACAGGGAAAGGCAAAGCGTTTGAGATCTGCTGTGAGAACTTCAGCGTATCACGGTTCTCTGAACTTCCAGTAAGGCCTGCTGCAGTGAGATGTGAAGTAGGGGGCTGTCAGATGTGGCACACATCACAGCTCAACAGGGATGATGACGAGTGAATCCAGAAAGAATGAGAGCACTGTCACCTGTGTGTGTGGAGGCACGGATACCCCCAGATTCTGTTGGGATGAAATTCAAAGGACAACTGTGCAGGACAAACAATCAGGTTCACCCTACCTGCTCTGACCTGCTGGAGAGCAGCGTAGGATAAAGGGACCTGGGGGTCCTGGTGGACAACAGGATGACCAGGAGCCAGGAATGGGCGTTTGTGGCCAAGAAAGCCAATGGCATCCTGGGGTGGATTAGAAAGGGGGTGGTTTGTAGATGGAGAGAGGTTCTCTTCCTCCTCTACTCTGATCTGGGGAGATCACATCGGAATATTGTGTCCAGTTGTGGGCCCCTCACTCCCAGAAGGACACAGAGCTGCTGGAGAGAGTCCAGAGCAGAGATGATGAAGGGAGAGGAACATCTGCCTGATGAGGAAAGGCTGAGGGAGCTGGGTCTCTTGAGGCTGGAGAAAAGGAGACTGAGGGGTGACCTCATCAATGTTGATAAATATGGAAAGGGTGGGTGTCAGGAGGATGGAGCCAGGCTCTGCTCAGGGGCATCTAGTGATAGGACAAGGGGTATGAGCTGGAACACAGGAGGTTCCATATTAGTATGAGAAGGAACTTCTTCATGGTGAGGGTGGCAGAGCACTGGAAGGGGCTGCCCAGGGGGGTTGTGGAGTCTCCTTCTCTGGAGATGTTTAAAATACCCACCTGGACATGTTCCTGTGTGACTTGATCTAGGGAATCCTGCTCTGGCAGGGGGATTGGACTGGATGATCCCTTCCAATGGCCTCTTCCAATCTCTCATGTTCTGCGAGTCTGTGATTTAGATCTTCTTCCAAAGGAAGTTCTATGAAATTGAAGCAAACACATTTTGTGGATGATTTGAAAAGGGTTATTGTTTGTTAAAGTCTACTACTGTGTAAAGCCTATTATTCTCAAATAATAGGGTTTTTTTCAAATTTTGAAGCGTTTTCTATTGCAATGCCCTGCTTTTGTTGAAACACAATGTTTTAAACCTATTTTTGGTTTTGACAAATTTTATGACAACAGCTTTCAGACAGTTGTCAAGCCCAAGTGTGTGAATCAGTTGTCGTCTCTCTTCAGAATGTCCTTCACCCACCTGAACGACTCAGTTCCGGCAGCAGTTCAGAGCACAAATCCTGGCACGGAAGCAGCCTGCCCATACAGCTAACACTAGCACGGAGCAGGCTGTGTGTGCCATGCTAACCTTGCTCAGCTTGAACGCCTCGACACCTCTGTAGATGTCACAGGTCTCCTGAAGCTGCTGCCAAATTAGAAAAGGAAGAGGGATCTACAGAGACACTGAAGGAGTGAGAGACCCTGTGCCACCACAGCTGGAGGCTGGAGACTTGCTTCCTTCAGTTTGAGCCTATTTAGTGAAAGTTAAACCAGGAATCTTTCTGCTGCTAAGGAAATCAATAGAAGTGGCTGCATTTGTAAAGTTCCAAATTTTTCATGCAGTGCTGTGGGAAGCTGACATCGTGGGCAGAAGATGGGCCAGCAGAAAGGACTGCGATGGGACTGATGTTCTGAAGATGAATTGGATGTTATTTTATGTGTTCCTGATCCTCCCGCTGCTCCTGTGGCCACAGCTGTCCTTCCTGGCTTACCCTACCCACCCACATCCTGCTCTGTGTGAGGGATCAGGCCCTTTGCAGGTGGACAGGCATGTCTTTACCATCACAGCAGTTACCAAAGCATCTCTGCTCACCATGGACTGTTCCTGCCTCTCACCACTTCCAACCCATCATCCTTTTTGCCCAGTCTCATACTGTTCCTCTCAGATGTGCAGCACAAAGCTGTCAGTCCAGAACAGGGCCCTTCTGAGGAAGAAACTCTTCCTTTAGACATAGAATCATAGAATCAAAGGATCACNTCACCCCTCAGTCTCCTCTCCTCCAAGCTCAAGAGCCCCAGCTCCCTCAGCCTCTCCCTATAAGGGAGGTGCTCCAATTCCTTCATCATCCTCGTTGCCCTACGCTGGACTCCCTCCAGCAGCTCCACATCCCTCTTGAACTGAGGGGCCCAGAACTGGACACAGGACTCCAGATGTGGTCTCACTACAGCAGAGTAGAGAGGGAGGAGAACTTCTCTCCATCTGCTAACCACCCTCCTGATGCACCCCAGGATGCTGTTGGCCCTCTTGGCCACAAGAGCACACTGATGGCTCATGGTCATCCTGCTGTCCACCAGGACCCCAGGTCCCTTTCTCCTAAACTACTCTCCCAACAGGTCAGTCCCCAGACTACACTGGTACCTGGGGTTGTTCTTGCCCAGCTGCAAGACTCTACTCTTACCCTTGTTATACTTCACTGCATTTCTCTCTGCCCAGCTCTCCAGCCTGTCCAGGTCTTGCTGAATGGCACCATCCCCCCTCTGCTGATGTTTCTCACATAGCTCTATTGTCCCGTCCATCCTCCACCCTGCATCAGCCCGTTCTTGCCTCTCCTTCCTGCCTCTCTGCTGACTGGGAGCTCAGTGCAAGAAGCAGCAGGCCAGCAGCATTAGCGTTGTCTTTTCAAATCTCAAATCATCCACTTGCAGTCCCAGCTGGTTCCTTCAAGGAGAAGCAAACAGGCTCAAAACACAGAAGCATGAAAATGCCTTTGCAAAGGCTGAGTGCTGATGTTTAGTCTCTTGACATGATGAATTTACCGAGAAAAGCTGTATCTCAGGCGTACGAGAACCTGTCGGGACAAAGATGCTGCATGTGGCGACGCAGAGGATGAGATACTGTGGCCGTAGCTGCCGGCTCTCCCGGGTAATACCCTTGTCAAATAAAACAGGACGGCTCTGCATGTGGATGCAGAAGCAGCCACTGAGCAGGCAAATTGCAGATCATTTCTTGAGCCATAAATTAAACCCTGGGTCTGTCCGTGCCTGCATGGAAATGAAAGCTGGTTTACGGCCAGTGCAGAAGAAGAAAGCCCTTCAAATACCCACTTCAGTGACAAAAAGAACAGGACCAGGAAAACACCACCAGCAGACTGGCTGAGCACCAAGTGTGAATTCTTATTTACAAGCCACAGACAGCAGCATTTCTAGCCCTGGCTCAGCTCTGGCTTCAGCAAGCACGTGAGGAGCCAGCCCAACAACACAAGGCACAGTCCCACCACAAGCTCTGCTCCTCTGTCCTGAGACTGGTGAAGTCTCGTGCTGCTGACTGGACCAGGTGCTGCTGTCGATGTGTCACTGCATGTCGCTCCAGCACGTCCACGTCCTGCTTGTGATGAGGGCTCCAGAGCTGGCCGCAGTCCTCCAGGTGGGGCCTCACGAGTGCACAGCAGAGGGGCTCTCACAGCCTTCTTTGTCTCTCTAATGCATTTATACCCTGTGGGGCTATAAATAACCCCACTGGAAATTCAGTGGTTTGGCTTTTTTACCTAGATGACTTTGCTCATGTTTTTTTCATGTTTCTTAAGGCGTGTGGGAGGAAGAAGAGGCCACAAAATCCATCATCCTCTTTCACAGGCTTTCAGCAAGGTGTCCAGTGAAAGCAACATGTCAAACATGTCAAAGTTTGGCAAGGTTTTCACTGGGCTGGTTTGAAATGCCTAAGGAGGTAGAGACAGCACCGTGATTTTTTCAGGGTATTTGATGAATCACACAAGACCCTCTAAAGAATCACAGACAGTCCTATTTGTTACTCCTTCCTGAGTATCCATCACTCGTCCTTGCTGTTATCCCAAACCATTTAGAGCTGTGATCTCTCCCCAAAGTACTAAGACACCATTTGCAGGTTGCAATTGTAAGATCACATAGAATCACAGGACATTAAGGATTGGAAGGGACCTTGAAAGATCATCTACTTCAATCCCCTTGTCATAGCAGGATCCCCTAGATCCAGTCACAGAAGAACATGTCTAGGTGGGTTTTAAATGTCTCCAGAGAAGGAGACTCCACAACACCCCTGGGCAGCCTGTTCCAGTGCTCTGTCACCCTCACTGGGAAGAAGTTCCTTCTCACATTGATGTGGAACCTCCTCTGTTCCAGCTCACACCCACTGCCCCTTGTCCTATCACTGGATGCCACTGAGCAGAGCCTGGCTCCATCCTCCTGACACCCACCCTTTCCACATTTAGCAATATACAATAAGGGGTGATGGTTGGACTCAATGATCCCAGCGGTCTTTTCCAACCAGAGTGATTCCATGAAAGGACCAAGACTGGCCAGGCACCTCCTACCATACCCCAGCAGGACCGGCTCGGCCTCTGTCTTGGCAACCAAGAAGAACCTTCAGCTCTGCTGCTGCCTACAACCCAGTAGGCACTGAGCAGTGGGGACATGGGCCATACCAGGCCACACCGGGCCACAGCAGACCTTGATGTGAGGGATGGACCCCTCTGTTGTCAGAGGGCCATCCAGGAGGGGAGGCTGGGCTCATGACAAGCTCTGGAGGAGCCTCAATGACCCTGATGGGCTGCACCTGGGCCCTGAGTGACCCCACTGGGCCCTGAGGGGCTGCACCTGGGCCCCTGGTGCCCCTCCCAGTATAAAAGCAGGACCTGTTGGCAGAGGGAGTTGGGACGGTGTCCGTCTGCTCCTTGCAGGATTTCCCTGCTGCCAGGAGGACTGCCAACGATCTCTGTCAGTCGGAGCTTTTCATGACAGTGGGACAGGATGACCTGGATTAGGGTGAGTGATGGGGTTCTACATTTCTCAGGTGTTTTCTGTGTCCGGGGGTCTCTGTGGCAGTGGTAGGACACGGGCTGTGGCTGGTTTCTCTGAGTTTTTGGGTCAGCTTGCTTTTGCTGTGCCTGCAGTGAGTGGGTCTGTTGCTTCATTTCCTCCCTCCGTTGCCCACTGGGCTGTTTCATTTACTCAACAAAATCTACCTGTGTTTTTTGCTGATGCCTGAATCCCTCATGTTTGGGTATGGAATTGGCAGAACATAACACAACAGAGCATTAATATCTCATGCAAATATTATAAGATCATTTATCTTAGCAATAGTCTGGCCAGGAGCAGGGAGGTCATAGTCCCCCTGCACTCAGCACTGGTGAGGCCACATCTTGAGTACTGGGTCCAGTTCTGGACACCTCAGTACAAGACAGGTGTGGAGGTGCTGCAGCAGGTGCAGAGGAGGGCAACTAAGCTGGTGAAGGGCCTGGAGAATAAATCTGATGAGGAAAGACTGAGAGAGCTGGGGCTGTTTAGTTTGTGGAAGAGGAGGCTGAGAGGAGACCTCATGGCTCTCTACAGCCACCTGAAAGGACACAGTGTCACAGCACAGTAGGGATTGGAAGGGTCCTTCAAAGATCATCCAGTCCAATCCCCCTGCCACAGCAGCATCCCCCAGACCAAGTCCCACAGGAACACATCCAGGCAGGTTTTAAACCTCTCCAGAGAAGAAGACTCACTTGTGTTAGGTGCTGCAAGCTGAGGCTTTGGGTCAGCTGGTCTGGAAAACAAAACCTCTGTCTGGTGAAGAAGTCCTGCAGTTCCTAAATCTGGTTCCACTTTGTGTCTAAATGAAATGGCAACCTTTTCAAAATACCTTTGCCAAGAACAGTGGGCTGTGCAACGACAGGAGTGCTCTGCTGGGATGTGTCACTGCTTCCCCGATACAAGCACAAGCGACCCTGTACCCTGGGCTTCGCGTCAGCCACATTCAATCACTGGTTATTCTCAGCTGCCATTGAATTCTCTCCGACACGGCATCTACAGGACATTTCAGCTTCAAAGTCGTTGATGAAAAGCAGCATTCATACTTTGCAGGTCAGGCAAGGTCTTTCTGTCTCTGGCTTGTATTAAAACATCCAGCCTCACTTGGATTTCTTGCAGGTTTCTTGAAATAGAGTTCTGCAAAAGCCCTCCTTCTTGCCAAACTTGAGATTTCTCTCTCAGCCCTTGGTTTTGTCCTGTTAGCTGGGTCCTTTCAGCTTGGAGAACAGGAGACTGAGGGGTGACCTCATTAATGTCCATAAATATGTGAAGGGTGGGTGTCAGGAGGATGGAGCCAGGCTCTGCTCAGTGTCATCTAGTGATAGGACAAGGGGCAGTGGGTGTGAGCTGGAACAGAGGAGGTTCCACATCAATGTGAGAGGGATCTTCTTCCTGGTGAGGGTGACAGAGCCCTGGAAGGGGCTGCCCAGGGAGGTTGTGGAGTCTCCTTCTCTGGAGATGTTTAAAACCCACCTGGACATGTTCCTGTGTGACTTGGTCTGGATGACCCTGGGTGTCAGGGGGATTGGACTGGATGATCTTTGGAGGTCCCTTCCAACCCCTAATGATTTTATGATGTAAGAATCTATGGTATGACATGGAAATTTTCACGATTCATAGAACATGAGGGATTGGTGGATGACACTGAGCAGGCACCCTCCTGACACCCACCCTTCCCATATTTATCAACATGAAGGAGGTCACCCCTCAGTCTGCTTTTTTCCAAGCTCAAGAGACCCAGCTCCCTCAGACCTTTGCTCACTGAGGAGATGCTCTAGTCCCTTCATCATCTTTGTAGCTCTGCACTGGACTCTCTCAAGCCATATTCAACCAAAATTCTCACTGGGAGTCATCAGATTTTATCAGCATCACTGTTTTCCTGACGTACAGTGTCTGTTTTATACAACTTTGTGCAACAAGACCAACTTACCCAGCACTTCAGGCTGACCTGTAAGTCTGACCCTTTATCTCTACAGACCTTTCTACCACCTTTATGTGAGCTGCAAGTTTTCCTCTGGCTTTGAGTTCAGTACTAAAAATAACGAGTAGTACTGGGTCTTGTGCTCGAAGGCTCTCATGAGGCTCACTTTAATCTGGTGACGAATTCCTACGGCAAGCTTCTAGACTTATGCAAACTCAGTACAATTTAAGATGCTTCTAGGAATATTGCTCTAAAAATACATCTTCTGTGCTACTCCTGCCTTGCTTTCAAGCAACTACCCACAGACGTGTGGCCTTAAATTTGGCTGTCACCAAACCCAACATGGACCAGGGTGTGATACGTGGGGGAATAAAATGAGCAGGAGTGTGAGAAGGGTGGGAGTAAGAGCTTTTCCACAGGCAGTGAGTGCCAATTAAGAGACAACTGAAGTCTGTGCCAGTAAAAGGCAGGCACCTGCAGCTCACTGCAGGCTCTGTACTCCAGGGATTAGAGAAGTGAGTCAAAAACAGTCAGGGCTGTGGAGAATCAACCTGAGAATATCAGGAACAGAGAAAGAGAGCAATGGGGGTGGGGGGGATGTTTATTCGGGGTTCTGGTCTCTAAGCATGGGGTGAAAAAGAGGATCACAGAATGGCTGGAGCTGAAAGGGACCTCAGAGATCATGTAGTTCCAACCCCCCTGCACAGGCAGGGACACCTTCATTGGAGCAGGTTACTCAGGGCCCCAGCCAAGCTGGCCCTCAGGAGGGCCAACCTTGGCCTTTCCAAGCAACTGCTGGGGGAAGTCCCATGGGACAGGGCACTGGCAGGTAAAGGGGCCCGAGGTAGCTGGTTAACACTCAAAGAGCACTTCTTTCAAGCTCAAGATCAGAGCATCCCAACAGGTAGGAAGTGAAGGAAGGGAGCCAGAAGACCTGTGTGGTTAAACAGAGAGCATCTGGGCAAACTCAAGAGGAGTAAGAAAGTCTATAGGCCATGGAAGGAGGGGATGGCCACTTGGGGTGATTAATAAGGCTCTAGTCAGAAGACATAGGGACAAAACTAGGAAATCCAAGGCCTCCTTGGAATTAAATCTTGCAAGGGAGATCAAGGGCAACAGCAAGGGCTTCTTCAAATACACTGCAAGTAATGTTCTGTGATTTATGAGAAATGAGACAAGACTTTCTTGATGAAATGTAGCACGAATGCTGAAATTCATTTGACTTGCCAGCCACGTAACTTGGAGGCTACTTCATGCAGCCCCTGTCTGAACGCATGGGGCATGCCAGGACAGCTTTGGGAAGAGCCACCAAATCTCATCAAACACTCCCACTGATAACACAGCAACGTGTGAAATACATGCCACATTTCACAGCACAGACAACACAAAGCAAGAGGCTGTTTCTCTGGTTCCTTCAAATCTCACACTTCTCTGCGTCCTTCTCCCTCCCCGGCCTAATGAAAACTCTCTATAAGCACCACAGCCATTCCGAACCACAAAAACTGATCCTTAGTTGAGTATTTAATGCTGTTGACTTGGAAATAACTCAGAACATGCTAGAACTACGTGGAAACTAGTGCTGGAACTGTATTCACCAGATCCAAGTGACAGTACTTCAAGGAAGTTTGGAACCTACCATCTATGGGGAAAGAATGACATCTCCAAAAAGAGATTCAGGACTTTGACTGGGCTAAGCACTCTCTGAAGGTACTTGCCTCTTGTCTCTCACTCTGGAAGACAAAACTTGCCTGACAGGGACTCGTGTTCCAAACAGACCTGGAAAAGGAGCCTGGACAATGGCCTGGTCACTCAGGTAACACAAGACTGAGCAGATGAAATCACTGGGATCATTTTTCCCTGTAGTCACCTAGTTCTTCACTTGCACATCCAGGTGAGAAGGGCAGACAGGGAATGGCAGCTGGGGTCAGCCAAGCACCAGGGTCATCAGGTAAGTCTGTCCTGATGGGTCAGGTCCAGGATTGATTGTGGAGATCAACCTGCATGACGGGGTCAGGCTCAGGGAGTGCCCCCAGAGTCAGACACTGCCCTGAGAAGGCCAGGCAGGGCTGTGGGGAGCTGGAGACCAGCACTGCCAGGGCAGACTCTGACAGCCACAAGGCACTGGAATGGAGTCCTGGGCCACAGGCAGACTGGGGGGAGGCAGAGCCAGTAGTGCCCATTACTCTCCTGAGAAACCCACCAGCAGCTTAGCTGTAAATACTCAGGACTCCAGCTTTGTCAGATTTCATTGAAACTCACGGCATGAACTCTTTCATAGAATCATAGAGTCATTAGGGATTGGAAGGGACCTCGAAAGATCATCTAGTCCAACTGCCCCCTTCTTAGCTCAAACTGGGAACTAATGTCATAGAACCATGACACTCACTCTTATTCATCATCACGCTTATTCATTGTGACTCCTGCCCTCCTCTTCTAAAACTCTAAGCCTGCTGCTGTAGGCACATCCTGGAAGCAGCTGTGAGATGGCTTGTTATGAAGAACCCACAAGCTGCAGCGCTGCGGGCTGCTGCGACCGCCTGAATCTCCACTGCTGCTGTAAATCACCGCCGTTCGTCACCGTCCCCGGTCCACGACAGTTCATTTCCATCGCCTTTGGTTCTGAACGTTCCACGCCGCCGCATCAGTTGCAGAAGGAATTTATTAAAGAGCAACGTGAAACTCAGGGCAGCCTGAACAACCCCGCGTTAGCATCCGGCAGGCGTCACTCATTTACTCTCACTCCCTTGTAAGAAGCCAGCAGACGCCGTGTAAACAGAGGCTCTGTCAGAACACATGATGCGGTCTCACGTTTCCTTCCTCGTGCACAATAGGCAGATCCTCACTCCGTGAATTGTTCCATTTGTAAATCATCCAGTAGGTTAATTGATTTTGGAGCCTGAAGGGACTTCTGGCATCATCTAGCCTGTATTACCTCTTGTGTAACCACTGCACATATATAGGCTGCACAATTCATCCCGTGACCCCTTTCAAAGAATCCTAGGATCATTAGGGATTGGAAGGGACCTGGAAAGATCATCTAGTCCAATCCCCCTGACACAGCAGGATCACCTAGACCAAGTCACACAGGAACGTAACAGGTGAGTTTTAAACTTCTCTAGAGAAGGAGACTCCAGAACCCCCCTGGGCAGCCCCTTCCAGTGCTCTGGCACCCTCAGCGGGAAGACGTTCCTTTAAGTGGAACCTCCTATGTTCCAGCTGACACCCACTGCCCCTTGTTCTATCAGTAGATGACATTGAAAAGAGCCTAAATTATTCTCCCCAACCCACTGCAGTGGGAGATATTTGAGGGAATCACTATTAATGAAAAAGCCTTTTGCCCTTAAAACTACTTTTAAGGGGAGATTTTCCGCGTCACCAGTAGTTAAAGATAGATGACATGTGTCATAAACAATAGATGCTATCAAAGTGATTTCAGGCTTCAGCCACAAAGGCACTTAGGACTGAATAGATTCAAATTTGTGAATTGTCTGACGGGTTTCCGCGGGACCACTCGTGGGCTTCCCAGAGAGCTTGTGTGTAAGGGCTTTGCCAGCTTAACTGCCTCGAAAGCTCACGCATACATTTATGAAACCGCATCGGATAAGCACCAGTGTGAACTAAGGCTCTAGAGCAGCAATAACTGCGCTGCAGCAAATGCCTTCAAGGGCAGGTCTGGAAACACTGCACAGAGTCACAGAACATTTGGGATTGGAAGGGACCCCGAAAGATCATCCAGTCCAATCCCCCCGCCACAGCAGGATCACCTAGACCGCGTCGCACAGGAACATGTCCAGGTGGGCTTTAAACGTCTCAACCAGCACCAACATCTCTGCAGTGTCCTTTCAGGTAGTTGTAGAGAGCAATGAGGTCTCCCCTTAGCTTCCTCTTCCTCAAACTAAACAGCCCCAACTGTTAATCTCATAAGGTTTATTCTCCAGACCAGGGGTCCTCAAACTTTTAAACGGGGGCTGGTTCACTGTCCCTCAGACAGTGTCGGGGTTTGGGCTATAGTTTGTGCTGCCTGGGAGCTGGAGGGAGGGAGGGAGAGACAGGGGAGCCGCCCACCTCGCTGATGCTGCCGCCCCCCTCCTCAGCCCGGCCATGCAGTCGCCAGGAAGTCATCTGCGGCTGCTCAGTTTCCCCTCCCCAGCCCCGCATTGGAGACCCTGTGGGGCCGCATCTGGCCCGTGGGCCAGGGCTTGAGGACCCCTGCTCCAGACATTTGAGGACTAATCTTGTCCATGCAGAATTAAGCCTGGAAAAACGCTTGTACTTTAGCAGCACTAAGGACAAACCTGGTACCAAAAGCAGTAGCGTTATCACTCTTTCCTCCTCTCCCAAGGTGGTGGTGAATTTCATAACTGCACTGGAAAGCACAGGTGACTCTCCTCAGTTAAGAGTCTGGCAGTTGAGGCACTTCCCTGCATCACAAGCTTTGCAGTTGTACCTTGAAGAGAGATGTATTCCATAACCCGTAGGAAGGCTCGTTCCTTGCTGTGCAGATGACAAAAGATGCCTACGTGTGGCATAATGAGGAGCAGAAGGAACGGATTCGTACAGGGGAAACACCTACAAGCCACCCACAGCCCATTAGCAGCAGCAGCGTAGCAATGCACAGGGCTGCTCCTGGAGGGCATCTTTTGGTGGAGATATGTTCAAAGGGAACCCAATCTGTGTTCTCCAAGAGTACTTTTTGATGTTAATCAAAGCACACTAAGGGGACAATTGCTCCCGAAGCACACTCCTACCCTTGAACTAAAATATCACTGGTACATCGCGTGCAGGCACCAGCTTGCTCTGCTGGGCTCAGAAACTGAGAGGCAAGTCCTTCTAGCAGGGCTTGAAACAAGGTTTGCTAGGGCTCTTTGGGATCTCTGCTGTAAGTTCAATACCCTGTTTCCAGAGGAAACGATAAGCCCTTCAGATATTTCACTACAGGAGCTGCTGTTTAGTTGGAGGAAGAGTTTAAGAGGAGACCTCATTGCTCTCTACAACTATCTGAAAGGACACTGCAGAAATGCTGGTGCTGGGCTCTTCTCACAGGTGAGTGACAGAACCAGAGGGAAGGGCTTCAAGCTTCAACAGGGGAGGTTTAGACTGGACATCAGGAAGAAATTCTTCACAGAGAGTGGTCAGGGACTGGGATGGGCTGCCCACGGTGGGGGTTGAGTCCCCATCCCTGGATGTGTTTAAAAATCACTTAGATGTAGAGTTGAGGGATCTGGTTTCAGAGTTAACTTGTAGAGTAGGGTTGATGGTTGGACTCGACGATTCCAGTGCCTGTTCTGTAATGTTCCGTGTGACCTGGGGGTGCTGATTGGCAGCCAGCTGAACAGGAGCCAGCAGTGTGCCCAGGTGGCCAAGAAGGCCAATGACATCCTGACCTGGATCAGCGAGAGTGTGGCTGGCAGCGTAACAAAAGTGATTGTTCCTCTGTACTCAGCAGTAGTGAGGCCTCCTCTGGAATACTGCCTTCACTTTTGGGCACCTCAATACAAGGAGGACACTGAGGCATCTGGAAGGTGTCCAAAGAGCAACTAGGCTAGTGAAGAGCTTGGAAGACAGGTCTTATGAGGAGTGGCTGAGGGAACTGAGGTGGTTTAGCCTGAGGAAGAGGAGGCTGAGGGGTGACCTTATCGCTGTCCACAACTACCCAAAAGGAAATGGCCTCAAGTTGCACTGGGGAGGTTTAGGTCGGATACCAGAAAGACTTTCTCTGCTGAAAGAGCGGTCAGGTATCAGAACAGGGTGCCCAGCAAAGCAGCGGAGTCGCATTCCCTCAAGGAGTTCAAAAGATGTGTGGCTGTGGCTCTTGGAAATGTCATGTAGTGGGCACGGCAGCAGTGGGGTGATGGTTGGACTCGATGATCTTGGAGGTCCCTTCCCACTGTAATGATTCAATGATTCTAAGCTTGTTGCTGTAATTTCTCATCTCCCTCCTGTGTGAAAGACAGCCTGGCAGTGTTTATGCAGACGTGGTTCTGGCAGACACCGCTTGGCAGAGGGCCTGGGGAAGCGAAGGAAACGCTGGCTGTGATGTAGTTGTTGGGCAGGAGTGGGCAAGAGTGAGATACACAGGCAAAACTTATGCAGATCTTCTCGTGGTGGTGGGGACACTGAGCGTTCACGGAGGCTGGAAGGCAACAACAGTGTGATGGTGGCTCTGAGGGTAATGACTCAACATCAGAGAAAAAGCTGTCATGTCAAACAGGATCTTCAGCTCACCCACAATTAAAACATGAAGATATCAGAGAAGAAGCAGGAAAGAGAATCACAGAAACACAGAACACTAGGTATTGGAAGGGAGCTGTACTAGTACCTGGGGTGGTTCTTGCCCACATGCCAGACTCTTCATCCTCGTTGCTCTACACTCCCTCCAGTAGCTCCAAGTCCCTCTTGAACTGAGGAGCCCAGAACTGGACACAAGACTCCAGATGCAGTCTCACCAGTGCAGAGCAGAGGGGGAGGAGAACCTCTCTTGATCTGCTAATCACCTCCCTTCTGATCCACCCCAGGATGCTGTTTGCACTCTTGGCCACAAGAACACACTGCTGGCTCATAGCCACCCTGCTGTCCACTAGGACCCCCAGGTCCCTTTCTCCTACACTGCTCTCCAACAGGTCAGTTCCCAACCTATAGTGGTACCTGGGGTTGTTCTTGCCCAGATGCAGGACTCTACACTTACTCTTGTTACACTGATGAAGGAAGTGGAGCAACTCCATTATAAGGAGAGGCTGAGGGAGCTGGGTCTTTAGCTTGGAGAAGAGGAGACTGAGGGGTGACCTCATTAATGTCTATAAATATGTGAAGGGTGGGTGTCAGGAGGATGGAGCCAGGCTCTGCTCAGTGGCATCTCGTGATAGGACAAGGGGCAGTGGGTGTGAGCTGGAACAGAGGAGGTTCCACATCAATGTGAGAAGGAACTTCTTCCCAGTGAGGGTGATAGAGCACTGGAACAGGCTGCCCAGGGAGGTTGTGGAGTCTCCTTTGTGGAGATGTTTAAAACCCATCTGGACATGTTCCTGTGCCACTTGGTTTAGGAGATCCTGCTGTGTCAGGGGGATTGGTCTAGATGATCTTTGGAGATCCCTTCCAATCCCTAATGTTCTGTGATTTCAGTTCAAGGTTGAGCTGGTTGTCTTCTGGTTTACAGGCCTTTGTGTTGGGCTCCCACCAGCAGGAGGCTCAGATACACCAAGCAGAATTAAAAATACTCTTTGCAAATGTAATTCACAGTTCACTTATGGCGGGAATTGTTTTCTTCTTACCCTTCAGGAATTTTTGCCTGGCTGGATGAACAAAAGAGAAACATTTCTTATTGTAGGAAGTGAATATGGGACAGGGATCCTAATGTATTTTCTTCAGAATCTCTTTGTTCTCATCTCTTTTCCTATTTTACCTTTGCTGTATCACTCTGCACTGAGTCACAGAATCATTCTGCTTGGAAAAGGTCCTTGGGATCACCGAGTCTGACCATCAACCCTACTCTACAAGTTCACCCCTAAACCAGATCCCCCAACCCCACACCTAAGCAACTTTCAAATACTTCCAGGGATGGTGGCTCAACCACTAAACTGCTGTTTAGTTAAGGGGAGACAGGTGAACTTTGCTTCAGGACACCCCACTGCCAGGAAAAGCCACAAAAGTGAGGAATGTGGGGAAGAAAAAAGGCTGAGAAAAAGGAACTCCAGCTCAGTGAAGCTGTGAAATGAATCTCCACATGAAATATCTATGGGATTAATTAAACATTAAAACAGACGACTTGAGGTTGCCACCAAGTGAAATAAAGATGGAAGAGGCCAGTAGCCAATGAAGGTAATGTCCCAGATCACCTACACCAGAGGTTACGTTCACTGCCTCTTGCTAACCTAATTCATCTCAGGAATTCACAGCGGGAAGTCTACGTGAAAGTTTAATCCTCTCTTCTGTGAGAACTTTATCAGACTCTGCCTTTCACATGTGACATAAGTCCTCCCTCACCAAGCCACCACGGCCTTCAATTCCCTGAGCTGGAGCTCTTTTCTCCTTCATGCAGTCTAGCTGTTTAGCATTCACTACACATGCCCAACAAATCATCAAGTTTACAAAATCCCGCTGCACTGTCATCTCATCCCTCCTCACACACCCCACCTGTTTGCTGGCTCATCTGTTTTTGCCGGGTTTTTTCTCCCCATCCATCTGTTGTGCCTTCCCCTGCCTTCACTGTGGAGCTCTGTGCTACATCTTTGTATAGAAACTGGCACAAAACAACACCTGCCAGCGCAGAGGTATTAATGAAGTTGGCAGCAGAGTGGTAACAGGACCCTGACCCACTACAATAGTCACTGGAACCACAGAATCACAGAATATTAGGGATTGGGAGGGACCTCGAAAGATCATCCAGTCCAATTGCCCTGACACAGCAGGACCACCTAGACCAAGTCACACAGGAACACATCCAGGTGGGTTTTAAACATCCCCAGAGAAGGAGACTCCACAACATCCCCGGACAGCCCCTTCCAGCACTCTGTCACCCTCACTGGGAAGAAGTTCCTTCTCACACTGATGTGGAACCGTCTGTGTTCCAGCTGATACCCATTGCTCCTTGTCCTATCACTGGATGCCACTGAGCAGAGCCTCCATCCTCCTTTCCATATTTATCAACATTCATGGGGTCACCCCTCACTCTCCTTTTTCCAAGCGCAGGAGACCCAGCTCCCTCAGCATTTCCTCAGCAGGGAGATGCTCCACTCCCTTCATCATCTCTATGTCTCTGTGCTGGACTCTCTCCAGCAGTTCTATGTCCTTTTGGAACAGAGGGGCCCAGAAATGGGCACAAGATTCCAGATGTGGTCTCACCAGGGCAGAGTAGAGGAGGAGGAGAACTACTCCATCCACTAACTGCCCCCCCTCAATCCTCCCCAGGATGCCACTGGCAAGTAAATCCCAAATACTTACTCCCTTACCAGCTCAAGAATATATCCTAGAAAACCTTCACAATCACAAGAATAACCATGACTCCTACATTTAATCTCTCCATCTTCTTCATGTAAATCCAAGGCAGTGAATCTCAGCAGCCTTAAAAACAAAGTTAAGGACTTGCTGGTTGCTGAGTTTGTGTTCTGGGGCAGCACTTCACAGGGAGCTGCTCAAAAAGGAACAAAGAGAGAGGATGAAACAAAGTGCCTCCAGACGCCAAGGACTGGGTGCATTTTCCCTCTCAGCAATGTGGTTACGTGTGTTTACAATCTTCATACTGAGCTATCGGCATTTTTTGAAGCTCAGTTTACATCTTGACAGCTCCAGGCCAGTGCTGTGGAACAAGAGAAACTCTAGGTGTGTCAGGGCCCTCTCTCAAAGTCCCGGTTGCTTCAAAGAGGTTTCCGTAGCTCCTTGCAAAGCGACTGGCTGCTCCCTTCATGAAGCGTTGCAGAGCAGATCTGTTCCCATTGATGGGCAAGGGCACACAGCCTTTCAATACTCTCCTTGCCGTTTGTTTCATCCCATTTGTCACAGGTTTCCATTTGCTCACGAACCATGGCTCAAACTTAAGTTTTTCAGAACTTCTTTTATTCTTGCTGTAAAGACAAAAGAGCCCCATGGAATAAAGCATGGCAGTCCAACGCATTAACACGGACTGGGAGGAGAAAGGATTGAGAGCAGCCCTGAGAAGAAGGACTTGATGGTTCAACTTGAAGGAACTTCTTCATGGTGAAGGTGACAGAGCACTGGAACAGGCTGCCCAGGATGGTTGTGGAGTCTCCTCCTCTGGAGACTTTAAAACCCACCTGGACATGTTCCTGTGCAACTGGATCTCGGGGATCCTGCTGTGGCAGGAGGATCAGACTAGATGATCTTTCGAGGTTCCTTCCAATCCCTAATGTTCTGTGTTTCTGTGAATGCAGCATATTTAAGGAACCATCTGGTTTGTGAAAGACCATTGTATTTCTTTTCCTTTGCTTTGCTTCTATTTCCTGACAATATTCCAGTATCATAAATCTTTTCCTGGAGCTTCTACATGAAATGTGGCAGCTTTCAAGTAACACAAGGGCAGGAGAAAGCAAGGCAGCATCCAGAGAGAGAGAATGAGGCCACAAGGAGTACAGCTGGGTTTTATGCCTGTTACAGTCATCCTGTAAAATTCCCATCAGTTTGGCCACTCATGCTGTAGTTCTTCCATTGTATTGTTTTTCCAGAAGAAATGAAGTTTGTCCTGTGGACCAGGTTCAAAACCAACTGATTTCAGTGCAGTGCTTAGGAGTGTAAAGCTAATGCAGAATTTTGGTCTCTCTTGTACAGCTAAATGAAAACAGGTGTTAAAAACAGACAGAAACAGGGTGGCCAAACCGTAGGGCTACTCAAACTTGTAGTCTATGTATTCCACATTTTGGAAACCAAGTCACAGCCAAAGTGGTTTAACATAGGAAGTGATTCTATTTCATTTCTGCAGCAGTCTGACAACATCCAAGGCAATCAATCATGAACTTCAGATAAAGTTCTGCTTTCTGCTGGGCTTCTTTTCACTAACAAACATAGAATCATTCAGCCTAGAAAAGACCCCTGGGATCATCAAGCCCAAACACCAACCCAACTCTACAAGTTCACCCCAAAACCAGATCCCCCAACACTACATCTAAGCAACTTTTAAACACAGCATGGGGTGGGGACTCAGCCCCCACCCTGGGCAGCCCAGTCCAGGGCCTGACCACTCTTTCCATGAAGAATTTCTTCTTCATGTCCAGTCTGAACCTCCCCTGTTGAATCTTGAAGCCCTTCCCTCTGCTTCTGTCACTAATGACCTGTGAGAAGAGCCCAGCACCAACATCTCTACAGTGTTCTTTCAGATAGCTGTAGAGAGTGATGAGGTCTCCCCTCAGCTTCCTCTTCCTCAAACTAAACAGCCCCAACTCTCTCAGTCTCTCCTCATCAGATTTATTCTCCAGCCCCTTCACCAGCTTCGTTGCCCTCCTCTGCACTCGCCCCAGCACCTCGATGTCCTCCTTAAGGAGAGCGTGCTGTGGTACAGCTGAGAAATCTATGAGCAAAATCCTTTTCTCTCCATTTCTTTTACAAACCTGTCTGGCTGAAACATTCGTATTCATTCTGGAATCGATCCAGATGATTCAATTCTAATTAGCCCACTCACACATCCATTAATTTAAAGAGGAACCGAAATGCTTTAACATAAACACACACCAAACATCACTTGACGCTGCTGACCGCGGTTTCTGGACCGCACAGGCAGTGGAACGTCAGAGCACCAAGAAATAAAGACCGAAGGAGCCAGTCTGTGGAATCAATACACAACCCTACCACCGCAGCTAGAGAGCCCAAAATAAGCCAAGGTAGGGAGCTCTTACGGCTTAGATGAACAGCTCCAGGCAGCTTGTCAATACTCTTGCACTTGTTTGTACAAGATGGGAAACATACGGGAATATTTAGGTCAGATAAATAATATAAATATACATGGAGGAGGAGAACTGCTCCGTCTACTAACAACCTCCCTTCTGATCCAGCCCTCACGTTGCAGTTGGTCAGCACTTCACCCTCACCTGGCTGCTTCACTACCTTCAGCCCTGTTCCCTGTGCTCTAAACCACTGCTGTGTCGCAGGGGTTCAGAAAGGAAAAGGTGGAGAGAAGAA